>JAMKCH010036613.1:0-14852 GCA_023653785.1 Ophioderma brevispina | reverse complement strand
GTTAATTCAATCGAATCCACATCCCATAAATATAAGTAGACGTTTGGGAAAATTCTGTAATTTGCATTAAATTTGAAAGCTAGCTGCTTGTATTTTTTGTTGCAGTTAATTTGATTTGCAATTCACCAAAGGAGATGTCACTGTACCATTCAATAGGGGCAATGACATCAGGATATATAATGAACTGAGCTGGAGTGGGACTAGAGGATGGAAATTACGTGAATCAGTTAGATCAATTGCACACAAGTTATATAATCCTGAGCAGTGGTATTTGTTGGTGAAAAGGTTACATCAAAATATTAGCTAGTATTAAATGCTTAATAAAAAATTTATGATTTGGTTGAAACATTTTCTGTGATTGCATAGAGCATGTGCTTGCATATGACCTCAATATGTTTCTTCGTGAGAATTTCACTTTAAGTAAACGAGTTGGGTTTGGTCAGATAAAAACGAGTACATTCAGCAAAAAATAACTTGGTATCAGCGAAACAGTCGCATTACCGCAAGTTCCACAGTACGGAAACGGCCCTTCTTAGAGTGGATAACGATCTCCCCAAGAGTGACCGTCATCAGATGTGCGTTATGCGTCTTACTAGACTAATTGCGCTTCGACACGATCGATAATCAAATTACTGCTCAAACGCTTACGTCACCGTTATGGAATTAATGGTACAGCTTTGAACTGGTTTACTTCGTACCTCTGCGGTCGGAGCATCACAAATGACCTAAGTGGGTGTGTTGTCTGACGAAAGTTCTTCTGTATGAAGGGTCCGATCCGCAGGATCAGTGGGGTCCTCCTATTTTACTATGTACACTGCTCCCATTGGCGATATTATAAAAAATGCATGGGTCAAGCCATGATTTACGAGGACAATACACAATTATATCTCGTCTTAGATCCATCCAAACGTGATATGCCTCGACGGGCATGGAAATGTGCATTCTACAATTAAAAACATGGAGTGGCAAAACAAGCTTATGCTCAACGAGTCAAAAACTGAGGTTTTGCATCTGACTTACAGGTTTTAGAGATTCTCCTTCCTTCCACGTTGATAACATCTGTGGGGCTGAACATCTCTCCCCCTGTGACCGTAACAGATCTTGCTGTCATTTTGATAGCTAGCACCCTCCAAATGAATGATCACAATCAGCAACCGTAGCGCGTCTTGCTTTTCTTTTGCACTCTATAAGATCGCGGAAAGAATCCGGCACTTCTGGATACTTGCAATTAATGAACGTTAGCTCATGCATTTTGATTCACGATTAGACGGCTGTAAAGATTGCCGTCGTGACGTTGATTTGGGAAGGGTGCGCAAAAAAAACTTTTCAAAACGCCGCTGGCAAGATAGTACGAAAAATGAAGCGCCTGACCACAACACATGACAACCTGTTTATACGCAGTTTACCAAGGGGCTTATGATCCGCGACAGGGGTCATTTTAAAAATGCGCGTCGTACGTTCAAAGCACTGAATGGTCAGGGCCACTCTACATCAGCGAACATTTTAACGCGATTCCTCAACCATCTAGGTCATGCGTTCTGCATCTCTTGGCCTTTTTGTCACTCCCAGGAACGCAAAAACGTTTAATTTATGGACATCGTGCTTTTGCATTCGCAGCACTATTTATTTGGAAACAAAATTCCAGATTCTATCAGGACTGCCTTACTGTAAAATCTTTTTAAGCGTCCTGAATACTTATTTTTAATAATATATGTGTAAATATTGGACTTTTTATCGTGGTACATTTAAACGGAGCTTACGTTTTTAAACAACAATTAATGATTTAGTTGGGTATTTGTGCGCAGCGGTACTGGCTTTTATATTTGGGCGTATTTCTGTGAAATTGGTTTAGTGAATAGACATATGAGTCTTTTAAAATATGTAAAAGTAATTATGCTTATTGGTGTTCTACATATCAAGGTAAAGTGCTCAGTGATTGGCTTTGACTGTTGGGCGCTACATAAAGCTCTCTTATTATATTATTAAGTGTCATAATTTGATCAGAACAGGTTGGCAAAGTGCAGGGCAGGAAGGGTTGGTACAACTTGCAGAGATAGACGGCAAGAGTACGATAGTCTTATATGGGGTACATCTTGTTCTACGCTTTCGCCGGCGTCTCTATGCCACTTTCACATTTAGAAGGTGCAAGAAAAAAACATTCAACAAGAATAGTGGTTTTAACCCACGTCTTATTAAGACATTTTGTAGATGTACGGAACAACGGAGATTAGTTCACCCTCGGGAATCATTATCAAGCCCCGTGCTATTGAGTATGTTCCTGCTACATATTATGGCGTTAAATGGAAGTCAGCAAACTCAGTGAGTCGGCAAAATTGGATAATTTCACAGGACGTAGTGTAGAGAACCATGTCTACCTGAATCCTTGACAGCTACCGTAAGTAGTACACACACACTGAAATCAGGAAACATATATGACCACAATAATGTGGTTAATGCATTGAACTCAAAATAAAACCCTTAATAACAGACGTCAGTTTGCCAACGATTCACCATACTTGCGTAGTCCAATAATATGACTCGAAATTTGATGCCGATTTGCTTTTCAGGTTGTTCAAGAGGTTAACTGTTTGGGATATGTTTTCAGCGGAAATTCTAAGCGAGAGAGAGAGAAAAAAGTAAGAGAGAAAATAAGAATGAGAGCGAGAGGAAAGGAAAGAGTGAGAAGAAAGAAGGAAAGAGGAAGATAAGGAGCAAAAAACAAAAAGAGGTTAAAAGAGAAATAAAGAGACTAAAGGTCCCAGGAAATGCAAATAGAATTGATGGGGTTTGTGTCAAGTCTACAAGGCGGGACCAGGAAGGCATTCAATATTTGGGTTGGGGATGACATCATTGGTGAAACTATTGATTTTTCGAGAGTAATAGAAAATTGGCAGGTCACTGGTTGCGTGCATATATTCTGACACTGACTGCAAATCAATAGTTCACTAATGATGTAACTGGTTAGTGGATTCTTTTTTCTGGCCCTGATATTGAATGGAACTCAATCCCTGTAACGATTTGGGTAGGTTATCATATCATTTTTGGACCTTTTAAGGAGAGAACAGGAGAGTGAAATATTTCGTTGGACTTGCCAAATAATGACCTTTTATTTTTTGTGTCTTGTTAAGCTGAAAATTGTGAAAAATTCTTCCACCTGGCACGGACACTTGTTCGTTTGATGGAACTAAAACGCCTAGAACTGTTCGGGCGATTATCCAAGTCGAGAAAACAGAAGAGCGGGTGTGGCCAAACA
Source organism: Ophioderma brevispina (assembly GCA_023653785.1). Taxonomy (NCBI): domain Eukaryota; kingdom Metazoa; phylum Echinodermata; class Ophiuroidea; order Amphilepidida; family Ophiodermatidae; genus Ophioderma; species Ophioderma brevispina. Next base: position 11,599 of record JAMKCH010036613.1, on the reverse strand, counting down.
AAGCCACAATAGCGAGAGATTTCCGTCACGTACTGAACACGAAAGTTTCATGCTGAGAGTCTTTCTCACTTACAGCAGAGACTGGACAGAATAGCTAGAATACTTTTGCTGTACTTTCTTTTATTTTAACGTTGCGTACTGGACATGGTACCTAAAATGACACTGTGTCATCGTCCAGGGTTTTTTGTTTCAGTAAAGCGTCACCGCCAGTGTATGAAAACTAAGATGAAATCTTGCATGTTTTGCTTATGTGTTAAAAGGTAATTTTTTTGGGACTAATTGCCGCTATAAGAGGGATATTGACACGCTCCATTCACTCTGTGTTAAATAATTACGTTCATGTGTGCCTAGGCTAGTGTATCATAAATCACTAATTTGGTAGTAGAGCATTATGTTCGAGTGGTGTTTCTTTGTTTCGCGCGTGAAATTATATTCGCGATGCACGCTTACCTAAAATTAAATATGCATCCGTGCATTTTGATTCCAATTACGTGAATTGCATGCGTGCATTTCCTGGGTTGCATATCAACGTGATTATGAAACAATTTATAATTATGATGCACGCCGCACGCATTGTACAGCTGCACAAACTTAAGAAAATTTTTGTACTTTTTTAAAACAATTTGGTTTCCATTTCTCGAAGTACATTTTCATTTCCAAAAAATTCCGGGGAATATTAATCACAAAGTAAGAAATACTTTGTACTTTTTAATTAAAACAATTTTCTTTTCTCAAAGTAATTTACACCTTACATTTTCAAAATAAAGTTCACTAAGATAGAAGACTAAGTCAGATAGAACTCTATAAACTGAAAAAAAAAGAAACAAACTTTATCCAAAATTATTTAGGAAAATATAATCAATTAATGTTTGTTAAGCTGTTGCAGGAAACCACGTAAACAATGTATGTGCAAAAGTGTTCATCATGTTTGGAACTTCTTGCTTACATCCACACAAAACCAGGAAGTGATTTAACTTAATTGGCTAAATCTTCGATCCGGATCATTTATTGGTATTACAATAGGAACAACAGACATTGAATAGGATGATAAACATAAGACGATTTTAAAACATAGCAGCTATACTCGTATTGACTTTTCCAATGAGTGAAAGGCGCTTTTACAGTTACTTCCAGGGTAAGGGAATAATACAAGGCCAGAAGTTCATGCCATAACTTCCGGTTTGTGGCTTTTACGAACGGGGAAAAGAAAAAGATGAACACTCCAATACAGAGTCTCATACCTTTAAATAGAAATCTTATTTCTATTATGGTTGTTAAAAAACAAGCAATTAAGGCGTAGGAACTACAATGTCTATTTTATAATCTGCGGTGTTAATAAACCCGCGATATTTCGCCTATACAAATAGATGAGTTACATCAAGAACTTTTAACGAATAATCATCAGAATGTAGTCGACTGCGCTCTGTTTTCATCCAAATCCGATTGGTGAATAAGACTGACTAATGCGTAATTGCTATGTTCCATTGTAATCATGGCACAAAACAAAATTATTGAGCTGGTAACTCTTCGCGAAATTTATGCAATACCACATTGTGTATAACTTTTCACACTCTCTCCCAATGGCATTGCTGCCGTTATTTTAGTCAACCCAGTGTGTGGAAAGTTCCGTAGAATACAATTTCTAGTTTTTAAATGTTTAAAAGGTCATCCAAAAATATCAGAAAAAGAGTTTTAATATTGTATTTATGTTTTGATGGTATATAAAATAATGCTAATGTGGTTTATGACAGAGAAGGCATGAGTGGAGGGCATTCGGGGATATAATGCATGCTTGGACGCATTAATAAATTAAATATGGCGAAGCGGGGCCATGTGAGCCACTCGCGCTAACGCGCTCGTGCTCACAGTGGCCCTCGCTAATGCATATGTTAATTTACTAAAGCGCCAAGCATGCAATTATATCCACGAATGCGCTCCACTCATGCCTTATCCTATAAATAACTTTGTGCTCAAAGTACATTTTGATAAAGCGTATACTGGGCGTAAACTTAGGCCTTGGATAAGATATTCCTCATGCTGCGTTACCATTTTTTCTCTATTCAGGAAATTCTGAAATCGAAGCTAGCTAATATAAAAAGGTAGCAGTTATATTTGAAATGGAAAAAAATCAAAAATGTTGCCGATTTGGAAACATGTAACACCTACCTTTATCTTCCAAACTAGGCCTACAAAAATATCTTTCGATGTATCTCCGAATCAATTTTGTTTTAAAGTTGAAAAGTAATCTTCTTTATAATTTATTTTTTTTGGTAAAAACGCAGGCGATGCCCACTGGAACGGTTTGTTGTATTAGTGTGTGCTTCCTAGCCCTCTATAGGTATATTCATCCCAGTTGTCCCAAATCATCAAATATAATGGGCAATTTTTGTCATGTCTCTTGCAATTTAAGGTAGTTGACACCCAGTCGGGACGTCATTGCGTGTTTTCTTTAAATTTGCTGGCGGGCAGGGCTTATCAGGAAACATTTTGGAAACGCCCCTCAAAAAGTTGTTCAACTGTCTATCTTGGAAGCTTTCAATTGGTAACCCATATAGACTCAAATAGAAAGGCACAGTGTGGTCGGCTTACACGTATTAAAGGGGACACTAACACGCCTAAAATTTTAGTTAAAATGTGATATTAAATTATGTTGAAACGATTCTCAACATGATGATAATTACAATAATAGAATTAATTAGCTAATTAGAAGACAAAAATTAAATCGGGAAATGAGGGCGCATCCATGTTATCATAATCTCACGACCAGTGCGTTTAGGCCTCTCGCGGCCATGCTATATACAACCCGCAATAAGCAAAGCGTAGCACGATGGTCTCCTTTAAACGAATGATTTCTTACACCTGACAATTGGGTTATCACTAATAAAGTGAAAGCTGGGTCGACGTTGGGAATTGCCTCAACTACCCTTTAAAGGGGGTTATCTGATTCAACAACTCGCCACTCGCTATTTCTCCATCCAAGTTGAGATTCTAAATCAAAAGATTGTTATATTTTTCGTTACCTCACTGACGTCAAGTCAGGAAAATGTGTCCTGTGTTCGAAACAAAAAAGTCTCCAAATGGTCGACCATAAAGTCCACATAAAACTGCCCTATGGCCATCTGTACACATTTCTTGCTTCCACCGTCCAAACGGCGCTGGACCAGAGTTTTGGTGATATACCCTCGATGTGAGAGAGAAAATATTATTTGTGGTAATCGGGACCATATAGGGTATACACCGTAATTGGACCAGGTAATCTGTAATTCTATTTTGTGTGCTTGGGTGTCTCTGTGATGTTTTGTTGATTGTCTTCAATCTTGTTTACTCTCTTCTGAATTGTTGTAAATTGGGGTGTTAACGCGATTTACCTAAACAAAAAAACAGGAATTGGAATGGCAGTCCTAAAACCTAGCTAATAAAGTGAACAAAAAGAAGGGTACGCTCAAATATAAATAAACAGCCAACAAGACGTGAGTAAATTACGGGACCTATCCTTGCGACCATTGTATTTAAAAAATTAGCTCACCAGGGGTAGAATAGGTGGTCATTGTTCTGTGTTAAGACTATCTTTTTTGTTTCTAGTAAATGGCAAAAAACCTGTTCTATGTAGCATACATCTCTTTTCATGTAAAAACAAATATCTTTGCTCAAATGAGGGGTGCTTCTACAGTTTTGGATACAATTAAAAATAGGCCCTATATTATCAGCAAATAACGTGAAATTCCGTGATTCCTTTAAACTGCCGTCATTGCGACATCAATATAGAGAAATGGTGATAGAAATTGATATCAATAGAAGGAGGGTGACAGTAGATTATACAGGGTGAGTAAAAAAGACACCACAACTTATCGGGACTTTGGACAAAAACCTCTGTGCTATTTCATTTTTTTTTTTTTTCTTCATGTCGTACAGTCTCGGGCTATTCTTGTTAGCTCTCATATAAAAATTACGGCTTTGAAATTGATTTCCCGGCGTTCACAAAAGTTAGATTGCGAAAGTGTGGTTCTCAAATATGATCCAGCCGGAGGTGGGTACAACGAGTTGGCTGTTTACTGAATTCCGCACGGTCCTGGTTGTGCATTATGTGCGTAACCAGTGTGTGAGGTGGTGGATGTGTAGGGGGCAGGAAAATTTTGTTTTTCCCCGTTCTCAAAATCCTCGCCCCTTCTGTCCCCAATAGGCTGATTCAGGAAAAGTAATTAAATGATAGATAATATTCCGTTTACCGTGTTTAGTAATGCCCCACATCATGGTTTCCCATGAATTGTCCCCTATCAAATGAAAATGTCTGCTTACATCACTGGGGATAGTTAATGTCCAAAATCTCAATCCCGCGACCATTCTCTGGCAAGTAAGGTTTTGACGATTGATTTGACTTCTATGGACCATTTAGAAAAAATTTGCCTCATGTCCCTCGCGAAAATCCCGGCATTTTTCCCTAGAGGCCAAAATCCAAAATGGCCGCCGAAGCCATTTTGAAAAATTCGATTTTGAACCAGACGGGGAACCAGGGGGGTGGGGGGGTCAACCTATAACCATGTCCAATGACTCTTTTGGGGGTTAAATCGGACCCAAGGATTCAAAATCTAACATAGTTTTACGTTATGACATAATTTTAGCCCAGAAAGGAATCCAAGAGGGCCACCGACAGGCCGCCATTTTGAAAAAATTAGGTTTTGACCCAGAGGGAGAACCAGGCACCTATAATCATGTACAATGACACTTTTTTCTGGAAACTGCCACCAAGGATTCTGAATTTGACATCTATTACCTAGCTTGACGTTCTAATATCATTTTAGCACAAGAGAAATCCAAGATGGCCACCGACGCCATTTTGAAAAGTAGGTTTTGACACAGATGGGGAACCACAGCACCTATAATCATGTAAATGACACGCTTTTGGGGTATGTCCGCCCCAAGGATTCTGAATCTGACATTAGTTATAATCATGTAGAAATATGTGTTCGGGTAAATCACAAAACAATGGATTCAAAGAAGTAAGGTTGAAGATTTTTCTAGTCAACTCAAGTTTTGAGTGAAATTCACTAAAACATGTACATATAAAGCCATTTACTCTGACAATTGTAGTTCATTGCCATTTTTTTAGAAAATGACTTGACTTTTACTTGGACTGAACTGCAAGGAGGGGTCCATTACTCTTTGAGTAATTATCTCCCCTTATGGAAGGCCCGTGGCAATGATTCGGCCATTTTGGTGTCCAAGGGGGGTGGGGGGGGGCCTGTGGTCCTTGGGGATATGGGTCATTCCATCTGCTGGTGGGTGACCTGGCTTCGCCCATGCTGCAAGTCTTGTACGCCTCTTGCTATCTCCTTAACCCAAATGCACTATTACTTCCAGAAAGACAAAATCATTTACTTGCCATGGGTTGTCTGGTAAGGGTGATGTACTCTTGGGTAATAGGACATGATCTTGCAAGTTTTTGTGGTAGATAGCTGTAGACTTTCAAAGGACCTTGCAGAAGGGTTGTGTCATTGCCATAACGAATGATTTTAATCTCTCCCATTTGGAGATTCCGGGAGCCTAGGTTGTGAACTCCTCTCATTGCAAATTCTAAGAAGAGATTTAAGGCATGGAGATAGAACGGCATCCTGTCTCACACCAACTAAGACTTCGAACACCAGTCAGTTGAGTTTTCATTCAACCACTCTGAAGTCATATGGTTGTTTGCTCATTACATCTTTTCAAGTAAGGTCTACCGCTTCTGTCTACTACAATTAATCTGACGCATTTCAGAGTGCCTCGCTCCAAATGGACATCAAAATGCTGCCTTTAACTCACAAAGTTCCAGTGTAGAGGAATACGTACGCTTCTTTGGCCTCTCTAGCACGTGTTGTAAACATAAATACAGCCATCAGTTAGTACCCGTGAGCTTCCATAATCCACATTTGCTCCTCTCCAGGTTGTCATATTATGGTGTCCTGGATCCAGTTCAGGAGTCATTCTCCAGAATACTTTACATGGATGGACAGTTAAGTAATTGATCTATTAGTTGGCAATTTTGATTATTTTCAACAAGTAGCTGTTCATAGGCTGGACCAACTGCTGCTTTCAGGGTTTCAGCCGAGATTTTATCCCATCCACATGCTTTTTTATTTTTCAGTTTCTTAATTGCCCCTTCTACTTTCTCTATTGAGAAAGGCATGACTGTTGAGTTAGAATTGCCCCAGCAGGTTTGGGATGGAAGTGAAGAGTCTTCCATCTTGGGGAATTCAATGTTGAGATGTTTGCTGAAGTGCTCTTCCCAGGCACTTCAGTACTTTATCTGGAGCAGTTAGTTTTGAGGGAGCCAGTTGGTGTTTGCAGCTGCTGGCAGTTGAGCTCTTGCGCTCGCTTAGTCTACGGATGCATTGAGATTTTGAAGAGTCATGCTGTTGTCCTACATGTGACATCTTCCCTCTCTTTAACTTCCTTTTCGGCAGCTTCTTCCTCCAGCTCTTTTATGATATTTTCTTCATTGTCAGTTGGGAGTTAGTTGGACTTATTATGCGCAGTTGGGTTGTTCACATTTGGATCCTTGCTGTTTTCTTTGATTGGACATGCCTTTCTTATTCTTCAGGGAGCCCTTATATGCCGGGGACCCCTTTTCACACCACGGTTCTCTGTTATTTTATTGGTTGTTTCCTTGAAGTTTAGTCAATAGCACCTCTTCACCATCAGTGTCTTCTAATTGGAGGAGTGGTCCAAAGCACCATCGATCTTTGCACAGATTTCTGCTGCGATTGTGGGGGGTCTTGAATCGACTGACCGTCATGCTTCTTGGGCACCGTTGTTATACGTTTTGGTTTTTTGGTTAGGTATAAATTCACCTTAGCCAGCACAGGTTGTGGTCTGCAACCGACATCGGATTGAGCTGCGCAGTAGACTGCAAGTTCTGAAAGGTTTTCACGTTTGTCAGTTGGGTAATGATGAAATCAATCATGTTTTCTATATTGCCCCACATGGCGAGTCCATGTTGCTTCTTACACTCCTGTGTTGGAAGTTCGTAAGTGTTGAATACAAACCAGTTTGTGGAGTGCACAGATTCAAGGAGCTTTCTCATCTGTCCCGTTGATTTTTCAAGTCCATATGACCAATTGGGTGTCCATTTCTGGTATAATTGTCCCTAGGGGTGGCATTAGAACCCCCATAAAGGATAGGGCTTTCTTTCTTAAAGATGCTCTGTATGTGGAGATGTAGGTTGGTAGGGTTTGGTGTCAGAGAACTTGTCGCTCTCTGTCCTCAATTGTGGTTCAGAGATGTGGGGGATAGACCTGTGATGATGTCGTACTCTGCCTTCCTTCATATTAAATTTGGTGTGTATATATTTTGGTTGAGACTGCTTCTAGATTGACAAAAACAGGAGAAAGAAGAAGAGCCTTTTGGTATATCGACCCATACTCCATCTCTGCAGATGCCGTCACTTCTGTTAGACAGTAGGTAGGATGGTTAAAATTCTCTTTATTTAAGAGGGTCTCTTTTCCATTCAGGTGTTTAACATAGAGCCAGGATGTCTATTCTGGCTTCCTCCGGAGAATGTCCGTCCTTCATTTTGGCAGTGTTCTCACGTTCCAATACAATATTTATTTATGCTGCTGGTGCTCCCTTTTCTTGGGGCTTGTTCTAGAGTATCTTTCGTCAGATTCGGCTTACTTAAATTGTAGGGGTGGGGTTTTGTCCGACTTTGCTACTTACGCTTATTTTTGTAGTTGTTTCCTCCGCTTGTCCTTCATTCTTCTTAGGAAGATCCTTTTGTCAGGGGGATGATTCTTCTGGTATATGTGGGGTGGCAACCAATCATCCGGCAGATTCTTAGCACCCCTATCACTCTATTGCCAACGAGCAAGGCCAACGGGACTCGGGGCCTTAACGGGGGTCGACTTTCATTTTTGGAAGTTTACACGTTAAGAGTGTTGACCTGATTTGCTCGACGTATTGGGCACACGGCCAATGACTTCCCATAGGGTTGAATGTTGCATTACTACTTACAAAGGTGGATAGGCCAGCAGCTTCTTATCTTTGATTATCTTAGCTTATGGATTATTTATCTTATGATTAAGGGCCACCATAGTTGGGTTGACTTAAATTAAATAGGACCTACGAACTTCAATAAAGGAGTTAAAGGAAAGAGAGAAGAGTAGTCCACAGTACCAGTTGGCGGCGGGACACCTACACTGTTTTTACAAGACAAACGAGAGGTGGAGGATGCTGTCTCCATTGTCGGAAAAGTCCTGAGACAACCACCCCCATCTCCTGATGTCAGTGTGGGGTTGCCACCTTCACCGCCCTACTAGGGAACTGTGTCATGTACACCAGATAGGCATCACTGAGTCGTGATTATCCCGAGGATCAGGAGCCTCTAAATCCTACATTGGGATCAGAAACGTAGTATCCCAGGAAAAACCATAAAAGGCCCCAAAAAGCCAACCTGCCAAACCAACCTAATGGCTCATCTGTCGAGCAAAACCAGATTGATGATTGCTGGAGAGCTAAAGATCAATGGAGTAGACAGCAAGCTGGTAGACGTAATTGAAAAGATGTATGAGCAAAAAATATGCTCAGTAGTGGTGAATGAAAAACTAACTCGCTGATGGTTCGAAGGTCTTAGTGCGTGTGAGACAGGGAGGAGGGATGCCTTTATCTCCATGCCTCTGCATCTCTGGTCTTAGAATTACAATGGAGCGAGTTCAAAACCTAGGATCCGGAATCCAAATGGAGAGATGAACAACATTCGTTATGTCAGACACAACCCTGCTGGAAATGTCTTTGAAAGTTACAGCTATCCACACAAAAAATGGAAAAAAAGCCTGCGCCAATGGGGAAGAAGATCAAGCCATCTAAATGCAAGATTCCTGTTACGATTGACCCAAGAGACATTCACCCTTAACCAGACACCCATTGACCAAAGTAAATGATTTGTCTTTCTTGGAAGTAATGTGCCCTCGGTTAAGGATGACATCCAAGAGGCGGCGTACAAGACTGGCAGCAAGGGCATTCGGTAGAATCCGGGACTACCAAATGGAGCAATCAAGACATCACAAGATCGCTCAAAAGTTCAGAAATAGACCAGTCTTTAATCCCCATTGCCAACCTATAGAGAAGAGTACTGGGCCCTCCCCTCCCCCCTTCTCCATTATGCGAAGAAGGACTGCCAAAAGCTAGAAGCTTTGAGATGAGATGGCCTCCGGTCCATCCTAGAAGTGAACCTTCTGGGACAAAATTAGAATAGAAATTAGACGCGTTCTGAACATCACATGCACAATCACGGAGCAGTCACCAGGAGAGGAGACGGCTGAAGGGTTTGGATATGTTGTAGGATGACGGAAACCACAGAATTCCCATACCAAGCCTATACGCAAGAATTCAACAAGCGTAGGAAGCAAGGTCCCCCACCCCAGCAAGAGTGGAAGGACCAGATCCCCAAGGACCACAGGCTTTGGACCTCAAAATGCCGAATCCATTGCAAAGGGCAGACCAGAATGGAGAGAATTACTCATGAGGAGTAAAGGGACACCCCGTCCTATGCTTTTAAGTCAAGTAAGCCAAGTCATTGGTCTAAAAAATGGCAATGAAATAACAAGTGTCAGAGAGTAACTGGTTTTATGGACATGTGTTAAAGTGATTTCACTCAAAACTTAGTTGACTAGAAAAATAATGCCATCTTAGACCTTACTCTTTGGAATATGGTTTTGAGTTACCCGAAAAATATTTACATTGATATAAATAATGTCAAGTTAAGAATCATTGGGGCAGACTTACCCCAAAAAGGGTCATGGTACATGATTAGAGGTGCTCTGGTTCCCCATCTGGGTCAAAAAATAATTTTTCAAAATGGCGCTGGTGCTGGCATCTTGGATTTTTGGGCAGAAATGATGGCATAACATGAACTTATGTAGTTTTGGAATCCTTGGGTCCGGTTTACCCCAAAAAGAGTCAATGGACATGACTTATAGGTGCTCTGGTTCCCCGTCTGGTTCAAAATCTCATTTTTCAAAATGGCGTCGGTGGCATCTTGATTTCTGGGCGAAAATGTTGTCATAACGTCAAACTTATGTTAGATTTGGAATCCTTGGGTCACGATACACCCAAAAAGAGTCATTTGGACATGATTATAGCTGCTCTGGTCCCAGTCTGGTCAAAATCTAATTTTTTCAAAATGGCGTCGGTGGCCATCTTGGATTTATGGGCGAAATTATTCATTAAAACTGATGTTAGATTTGGTAATCCTTGGGTCCGATTTACCCCAAAAAGAGTCATTGGACAGGATTAAGGTTCTGGTTTCCCATACTGGTTCAAAATCTAATTTTTTCAAAAAATGGCGTCGGTGGCCATTTGGATTTTGGCCTCTACGCAACATCATTTTCTGCCTGGCTGGAATTTTTCGCGAGGGACATGGAGGCCCAAATTTTTTCTAAAAGGGTCCATAGAAGTCAAATCAATCGTCAAACCTTCCTTGCCAGGAATGGTCACGGGATTGAGACTTTGGACCAACTATATTGTTGGACATTATTTCGTCTCTAAGGAAAATTGTGTTCTTACACATTTATTTATTATAAACTATATAGAGCTACCGATTCTCCTTAAAAAATTAGCTGAAAATCAAAAGGCTACCAAATCATGTTAAAATACACGTTTTAGTCGATTTTTAGTCAAAAATTGCATTTTGACCACCATTTGTATTTCTTATGAGAGTCATTTTGGGCACAAGAATGAGAGCCCATAGTGTTCTGGTAGTAGCCAATAATAATTTAATCATGCATCATTAAGATTATGATCATATTCTAAAACGCAATCAACACGTTATCGTACGCGTCTCATATTAGTAATTGTTTTTTTTTTTTTGGACAGCCATTTTTGATTTCTTTGGGTACGGCCTACAAATTTGGTGTCTTGAAATAGTAATTTTGCATTTGTAGAGCAAAGACATAGACCTTTGTACATGTTAAAAGGTCAATTTCAGAGTTTTTGTGTGCGGCTTTTTGACGGGTATATCATTTAAGATCATTTGACGGTAAAAATGGTATTTTGGTCGCATCTTATTTAAATTAAATCAAGGTCCCCCAATGTCAATCAGAGTATAAATCATATACTTATACAACATAAAAACACTACATGAAAAGTGGCAGGAGCTAGTTAGAAATGACCGGGGGTGTACAACACTTTGAGTATGTGGCAGGGAAACTTAGTTTAGACAAAGGAGTTATTCCCAACATAACCAGTTTCTGACAGACCTTTACTAGTGTTTTAGGTTGATAACAATATTGTTTCAAATAAGTTTGGGGCCACAGTGTTTGTTACTTCACAAACAAAAATGGCGGTCAAAATACCATTTGTGACCAAAATTAGCTAACAATTAGAAAATTCAATCATAAACTCAAACATTTGCCCCCTATAATGTACGAAAGCATAGGTCTTTGTTATCTATCTAACGGCCGCAGCCGAGATGCTGTTCACAATGTTGCGCCAAATGTCCCCGTTTTGTCATTGAGGTGGGGATGTCAGAGGGATCCTGCTGGATGTCTCGAGCAATCACATCAATGTATTTAAGGGGCGGACGACCCCTGTTTTGCAATGGTAATTCCAACATGTGACGTCTGAGATA
>JAMKCH010036612.1:0-25823 GCA_023653785.1 Ophioderma brevispina | reverse complement strand
GATTACGCGACCGCAGCTAATTGAATAGCTCCTTTAATAAGTTTTGACAGTGCATGAATTATGTAAAGTACAGTTGCAGTGTTTCACTTTCGTGCTTTGTGATATAATTTATGTGTACATAATTAGTAGTATTATTATTACATTGTTTCTAGAGGGCCTATCAGAGTGCCCAAGTGTGGACATGATGGTTCTCTATGTTTTGCTTTTATTTTGTGATTTACTATTTTAAAATAACAAAACTTGGAACTCGATAACCCAAAATAACAAAATTATTCCCCAGCATTTGCAGCGAATATAGGCCCCTTGTTTAAAAATGAATAATTATACTCCAATCAGATCAACAACGTCCTCACCTGTTTGTGACGGGAGGCATCTGACCCAAAGAGAAAGCCCTGTCCATCCTGTATCCCTAAGCACAGGGGGGGGAGGGGGTCCACTCTCTGCTGATTTTTTTTTTATAAAAAAGATCAAAAATTTATATAAATTCTGACTAGGAAGTCCACTTCAAAAAGGAGCATTTTAAGGGCATTAAGGATCAACTTTTACCAAAAAAGTCTACTTTTCCGAACCCCTGCACCCCTCCCCCACCGCTCCCCCCAAAAAACAAAATATGCGTACGGCCCTGCCTAACCAATGTTTCATTGAAAATGGTGCTTGCGGGAAATCTCTCCCTCGTCAAAAGCATTGCGTTAACATATACTGTTCAAACGCAAAGAAGGTGAGGACAAGAGATATGTTCTCCTGAAACTTTTGTAGACTGTTATCCTAGAGTACAGAGACCCGTCGTCATCAGAGCTCTTTATTTCTCTTTACCTTCTCTTTTTCTTTTTCTTTTTACCCATTTTTTCCTTCTCCTTCCCCTAGGCCCAGGCGCGAGAAAGCGGAGGCGATTGGTGCATTCGCTCCCGATACCACAAAAGGGGAAGACGAAGACGGTCCAATTTCCTGATTTTTCGATTAAAGTTACAGATTTGGAGAAAATTCGAAGAAAAAGTCAACTTGTTGGTATCAGGAGTTCAAAAAGTACCCGAGGGTTAGATCCACCTTAACTGGAAAATATGTGCGCGGATTTCTTTCCCAAAAGGTTAACACTTTTCGAAGTCCCGACCCCAAGAATCTTGTGTACACTGTCAAAAATTACAGTGCAATTTTCAGGAAAATCCTGTAAAAAATTAAAGTATTTGGCTGTAATTTGAAAATACAGGAAAGTACTGTAAATTTTATGTCCAATATTTCAGGCCTATAATGACAAAATTTAAAAATGAAGCCTTTATTCGAATTTTAATGAGTAACAAGATTATTATACACCGATGAATCTTCAAAATATGATTAAGTACTAAAATTTACAGGGAAAAATACTGTAAATTTTACAGGAAAATCCTGGCAGCATTCTGCCATCAAAACTCCGTAAAAATACAGCTTTTACCGGGTTTTCATTAAAAAATACTGTACAACAAACTGTCAATTTTACAGTATATGCACTGCAAAAATTTGTGGATAGGCCTACTAAGTTAGGATGTTCGTCAGTGCTTTTTTACTCTACACACGTTCACAATCTCTGTAATAACTCACCAAATATATTATGTTTTTGAGTGTTTCGATTAAATTAATGTTTACAGTTGAGGTCAGAAATACCTTTCAAACACAAATAAATGAGCCTTGTGCACAAGTGATCTGAATTTTATATAACAGATTTTAATGATTTGTAATTGGTTCAAGAATTTGGTATGTCCAAAGCAACATTACATAGTAAAATTACACACAATTAGTTAAGATTACTTAGGGTTTACTAGTGTCCTGTGTTGAAAGCGTTGCACTTCAACGATGATATGTCCCCACAGCGAAGACTTCAAAATGACAGCATGCAAAGTCACAATTATAAAGCCTCAGGTAATATTCCATTGGAATCTTCTCAGTCCTGAAGATAACTTTTGTCCAGCAGTTCAAGACGACAAGGTTACATAAGTCCCTCGACGACACTAATATTCCACAGTATATCAGTCCAAAATAATCACCACGATTTCTATCTGTCTATCTGGAATCCTATTTTGATTCCCAGCACTTTCGGCTTCAAAGACGACAGTAGAATAATTACAGCACTCTGCTCACATGGAATTGAAATTATAATAAATCCTGGCACTGTGTGGAGCATAAATCTACCATTATTGTAGATAAAACTAGCTATAACCATACTGTATAGCTGATTACAACTGCTGACAAATCTTCTGTCCAAGTACTCCTTCATATATACACAATATTTCATAAAGTTCCCGAGTCTTAAAATAGACATTACAACAGCATCATGCATAAACATAACCTGAATCACATCACTTTCCATATATAACTCTGTGGGGGGATTCCCTAGATTCTGCAATGTTTTGATCTCAAAGCATAAACAAGTTGACTCAGTTTCTAAGTTTACATCTTGGGGAATTCCCAATCACCTGTCTAGTTGTCAACAACAGGTGCATCTTGCAAAAACAAACTAGGGATATTCCACTTTCTCTCTCTTATAGTAAACAAAGTACTTTTCCTGTGAGAAATCTTTTCTCAAATAAAATTGAGAAAATAATATTTTTAAAAGTTTAATCAGAAAAATGGAGGCTATATAACACAGTATACTGTAAATTTTTCGGTAATTTGTTGGCAGAATTGCTTCCAGGATTTTCCTCTAAAATTTACAGTATTTTTTACAGTGTATGGACCTACTTCCCCGTTTCGTCTCCTCCTTTTCTTAAATCCTTCCTATAACCCTCCTTTCGGGCTGCGTCGCGTCAGGGGGATTTCTCCCCTCCCCCTTCCGGGTGTCAGCCACTGCCAAGCTGAAACCGTAACTCAATTTCTAAGGGTAAGTTTGCCGAAAATAGGTACACTATGCATCCTCTACCATGTGTGACCTTCGACCTAGGTGTGGGTGACCTTTTGACCACAGACTTGTTCTGGGCCCAGGTCAGTAGTTCCTACGCAAATTGACCTCTAGTGACCTTTGACCTTTATGTCACCTAAACCTGATTACAAACGTCAGAACTGTCCCTCCCCTCCGTCATGCTAAATATAATTAGACCCCTAGCCCGCCGGCCCCCCCCCGACCCACCCCAAACCCCCCCCCCGGGCACTCCATCTTGGAATCGACGCGTATATGTAAGTCTGTTTAGATCCCCCTTTTCAGCTCGTTTGTCACCCAAACACCCCATATTTTTATTTTCATTTCACCTAAAGACCCCTTTTTGGAAAATTTCCAATGTCCACCCAAAGACCCCTCGTTTTTTTTGGGGGGGGGGGGGAATAAAATCCACCCGAAGACCCTATTTGGGGGGGAAAATAAAATCGCACCCAAGACCCCATTTGGGAAAATATTGCATATTTGTCACTCAGAAAACCCCTATTTGGGGTAATTGGCTATCTCTCACCCAACTTCTCTTTCACCCTTTTTTTCATTCCGCTGTCACCGAATGCCCCTTGTGTTTGGAAGTCACGGCCTAACCCCATATCCATGTCATGTGTGTGATTGCCCCCTCCCCACCCGTATCAACATTTTCAAAGATAACGAAATGCAGACCAACAGACAGATCTGTGTTTAGTAGTATATAGATATCTGAGGATTTTCGTACGAGCACTGATAAAATTGTCTTCACTAGGCGCAGTTTTTTGAATGCGAATACCAATAGAATGGAGATCTTTATTCAATTAGTGACAAACTATCAAAATAAAAGATTCTGTACCGTATAATATGAGCATAAAGGTCACACAATTGGTTTCCGGATTTTGATTGATAATAATAATAATATAACGTATAACCTAATTTGATTAAGTTGCACCTACAAATGCATCATCATAAAGTCAACTAAACCATTAAACCGAGAAATCGGACTTGAGAGGCAACCACCTGCCTGAGCCAATCACAATGTCCCGGCCCAATGGTGCGCATCGCGACAACCCCCAGGTGTTGTCACAGCCGCTCGTTCCGCAGGTCGTTTTAAATCCTGCGCAAAAACTAAGCCGTCACATCTGATTGGTCCTGGCTAAGTGTCTCTTACCACAGATAATATAAGGACATATTGGACACTCCCCTATTTTTTGGTGTAACGAAGTGATATTCATGGAAGGGCGCTCCAAGCCGTCAGGTAGTTAAAATACGAAAACATCTCCTATAGCATACGTGCAGAAGCAATGGAGAGTAGATCGAAAGTCTGTGTCAGCTGTTAATTGATCAAATAACCCCCCAAAATCGCCAAACTTTCATTTCTTTCGATTCCCTAAAGAAAAAATTAGTTAATTTGCTGGAACAAATGTGAGTGAAGTGAGTGCACAGTGTTTAGTGTAGACGGACGATGCATGACTGTCTACTAGACTCATTGACCATTTTAGGTGATTAGGTGATTGGTAGACCAGCAAAGTTAGAGTAAGACTTCATTTTCCATAAAATATGATTGAACAAATTTTAACATGTGGTGTGAGGTGATATTGGTTGAATTATTTGGTAAGTTGACTTGTACAAATGCCATAGGGCAAAATGGAATCGGGAAGCTCTCTTTTAGTAAATTTTTTTTTTAAATTGGACGAAATCCTTGTTGTTTCAATAGGGGGGGGGGGGGGAGAGGGAATGGAATTAAGTTCCTATGCCCCTCCCCCCATGATTAGAGGTAAATTAAGTGTAATAACGCAAACTGCCAGTGCATTGCAATCTACACTTGTCTCCCGTAAGCATGAATATCTAGAATGAAATCATGAGATATAAATGGGTCACAAATGTGGTTTGGGACTTTGAAAAGTGAACTTAGGCCCCGATACTCCCTATTCCAAAATAAAGCGACACTCATTTTTTGTTATTGAAAGAAAAAAGTAAAATATTTCATGACCTCCCTTGCGATCCCTTAGTGGGAATTAACTCAATTTGGATCCTAAGTTGTTTTGTAAACCTATGGCAAAACTAAATTCTCTTTTCCCGCTAAATTCACACAAGGGCAAAATCCATTTTTTTTGAGCTCTATTATTGATAAAAAGGGGAAAATGTGAGAATTCTTCACAAGAAAGTAACCTCTTGTGATATGATGTTTCAAAGCGGGGGTGGGGGGGGGGGGGCAACGGACCATGTGGTCCATTTTTTCCTTTAAAAAAAATCCAGTTTTTTCTAAATCCCACACTTCCAAATAAATCCTTGATAATAGTCTACAGATTTCATGATCTCAGTTCGAGCCTAATTTAAATATGTCCAGATTTCAATAATCTTTATCATCACAGGTATCTGAAATAAAGAATATTTTCAAATTAAGCTCATTGGCTAAAAAGGCAATAAAGCTATATATTTTTTTAACCACTTTACCCTAAACCTGCAAAGCCCTACATTTTAGATGGTCCCCAGCTATGGTTTGTGATTAAAATTCAAGTTTTAATTTAAAATGTTGAAAAATAAAATTTCAAAATATAATGTATCTATGTTTTATCTTCAATCTAATAGATAAATTAAATCATTTGCACCAGAGTTTGGTTCATAGCTACCCAATTAGTGACCCAACTATTGCGTTGTTTAAAAAAAAGGAAAGAATAAAAGAAAGGAGGTACTCAAAAGTTCCGGTCACAAGTACAATACATGTATGTGCTGCACTTCATTCCCAACGAGGCTCTTATGGTGAGACGAAAAATAGAAAGCTGCCCCACATTATGTGATCTAGCATTCACCAATATTTTAGAAATGTTATTTATAGCAAACACCTTTTTTTCATTTTATTTTCCACGTCTGTCTTCAATTTAAATGCATCCTTTGCTTCAAAATCTAGGCCCCTTGTTATCATTCGTATAGTTCTGCAGCGTCAGCCGCCGTCGTCTGCTGATTTACCTACTGGACGCATGTCGGCGCTATTCCCCATTTAGTGATTTTGATGACGTGGCAGCGTTACATCGTTCACCGGGTAATTTAGGCTAGTGTCCCATCTTGGTTAGATAGATATCTTTGCTCTTACTCAACATATGGCACGTCCAGAGACAGGGCGAGTATACTAGAAACCATGTTTTTGACTAATGTTTGGGGCGCTAACTTCCCCCGACCTCGGGGGAGATTTGAGCCGTTTTCCCTACAGATCGGAGGTCCACTGGATATGGGTTAAGAGTCTAGTGTATTTCAGTCGCTTAGCGTTTTTATCACGTGGACCCGATGGAGGGTCTATTGGTATCCCTACTCTTAAGTTCCCCCCCCCCCACATGGTGTTTTACATCTGACCAACCAGTCAAAGCTAATATCCTTAAGGACCAATTTAATCCGTTTTTTCACAAGAAAAAGATACCCTTCCTATTTTAGGTATACTCGATTCGCGCTGATATAGGAACTGGGGAAAAGTGTTGGGTCAGAATCCTTAGGTGAAAAATAGGGGAAAAAGCATTTTCATAATCCAAGACATCGATTCGCTGCCTAAAATAGAAGTGACTGAAAAGAAAGGGCCAAGTAGAAAATTAGTGGTGTGTACCTGAACTTCTGAACTTGAACTTTGACTACAGTTTATACAACGATTTATGAATCATTCACCAGTACTTCACTGTAAAAACGGTGTGTTTAGGAATTAAAATATTCTTCACATCTTCATTGTATCCTCGTGGAGCCATATTGAAAAGAATTCGTAGGCCTACTTAGCATTTAATGGTATGTTTATACTGTATGGTCCCTCTACACTGTTCCTAAATATACATGCCAAAGTATTCCCGAATTCTTAAGACTAAAGAAGTTTTAATTTGGGCGATGTTAATTAAAAAGTTGTGTTTGCGTTTTTACGTGTTAAGCCCAGAGTTTTCATTTCCAAAAATATTTTATCCAACGTGCTTCACTACGTTGGACCGGCATTGGCTTTAGTGTATAGACTAGCGGGAGGCCGCGCTTCGCGCGGGCCCGATAGTTGAATGAAAGGGAGCGATCACTGAAACTGAAGAGACCACTGAAGAAGTGAAACACTATGCATGGCGAGAATGCACCAAACCGTTATCCCTGAACTGTAGGACTCCCGAGGTCGCAAATTTGTATTTTTACACTTTTAATAATCCTCAAATTCCAGTAACTATCATATACTATGAGCTCATAATAGTTACGATGCTAAGAAACGTCAACTGAATAGGTAATCCCGTCTAACTTTCCGTATATTGTATTTTTTTATCGTATTTTTTTTGAAATAATAAAACTTCAATATTTAACCCCTAAGTTTCCGTTGTACTTTTTTTTAAATCAAAAGGAGGCCTACTCCCCGTGGGTAAGCTGTTAGTTTCCGTTTCAATATGTTTCTCATAAACTCCTCAAAACTCCCATATAAAGTTCTCGCCATGTAGTGCCATCCCCCAAAACATCCCGTAGTCGTATTTTTATTATCGTAGTTTGCAGCATATCCGGAGCTAGGGCCTATATAGTTCCTATTTTTTTTCTAAATTTAACACGTCAATATTTCACCCCGTAATTTTCCGTATTGTTTTTCAAAACCGTGTGGGCGTGGGGTAACCAGTATAGAATCCATACATACGACAATCAAAGTTAAATAACATAACATTTCTTTCTTTACCCACACCGTTTGCACTATAAGAGATGTAAGGTATTTGGCTACCATATAGCGTCTTACGCGTAATCGCCCTGTTGGCACGCGTAACCACCGTCGCAAAGCTCCACGCATACGCGCGCTTAGTAACGCGTACAAACCAAATGGTTGCCCGCGTACACCCGTAGCAACGCATACGCGCGCTTAGTAACGCGTACAAACAAATGGTAATTTATCCATAGCAATGGGCACATTTTCGTATTTTCAGTCATTTCTAACGGATTTCGTCAAAATATATGCGCTTACCCGTCCAGTATCCTCACGCACATTTCACGCGAATTTGGCGCAATATGGATTGAAATTGCCGAGCCTTTTGAGGAATATACCACATATCATACTACAACATTAGCCAAAATGTAGTATGACTAGCGGGAGGCCCGCACTTCGTGCGGGCTCCCGCTAGTTGAGTGAACAGGAGCGATCACTGAAAACTGAAGCGATCACTGAAGATTAAGAAGTGACACACTATGTATGGCGAGACTGCACCAATCCCGTATCCCTGAACTTAGGGCTCCCCGACCCGACTTCTGTTGTTTGGAATCATTGATTCTTGCCTGTCCCCTCATTTGTTGTAGAGACTGCACCAAGCCCTTATCCCTGAATTTCTTAGGGGCTCCCCGAGTCGCAAATTTTGTTGATTTTAACAGTTTAATACCTCAAATTCCCGTTCATATCATCTAATATAGCTCATGCTTATATTACCCGCTTTATAGGGAACGTCAATTGAATATTTAAATCCCGTATACACTTTCCGTTATATTTTAGTTTTTTTTCTCGTATTATTTTTTTAAATAATTTAAAATTTCAATATTTAATCAACAAAACAGTAAATTAAAAATATTTGTACTTTTTTTAATCAAAAGTAGGCATACTCCCCGTGGGAAGCTGTAGTTCCCGTTTCTACATATGGTTCTCATAAACTCCTCAAACTCCCATATAAAGTTTCTCGCCATTTAGCAATGGCCCCCCCCCCCCGTCACAACATCCTGTAATCGTATTTTTATTCATCGCAGTTTGCACCATATCCTGTTAGCTTAGGCCTCGATAGTTCATATTTCTAAAATTAACACGTCAAAATTTCAGACTGTAATTTCCGTAGATTTTATTTTTTTTTTCTTTTCAAAAAACCTGTGGGCGTGTGGGGTAAACCCGTATAGTATCCATACATATGACAATCAAAGCGAAAAACACTTCTTTCTTTCCCAACGTTTGCCACTATAGAGTCTGTAAGTTATTTGCGTAACGCATATAGCGTCTTACGCGTAATCGTCCGTTGCCACGCGTAACCCACCGTCGCAAAGCACCACGAATACGCGCCGCTTAGTAACGCGTCAGCACAACTGGTGGCACGCGTACCCCAACCGTCGCAAACGCACCACGCATACGCGCCGCTAGTAACGCGGTGCAAACAATGGTATTATCATAGCAAACGAGCACATTTTCGTTGATTTTTCAGTCATTTCTGACGGATTTCGTCCAAATCTATGCGCTAAACGTCCGGTATCTCACGCAACTTTCATGTGAATTTGGCGAAATATGGATCGAAACTGATAGGCGCCTTTTAGCGAAAAATACACACATACATACATACATACAACATTTGGCAAATTATAGTAAGACTAGCCGGAGGCAGCGCTCGCGCCGGGCTCCCGCTAGATTGAGTGAACTGGGACGATCACTGAAAGAGAAAAAGATCACTGAAACTGGAGCGCTCACTTGAAACAGAAATGATCACTAAAACTTAAGCGATAACTGAAGAAGTAACACATATGGCAACACCTCTATCCAACCAGTGGAATAAACAACTCATCAAGTCACTCCCGTATGATTTACCCGTCATCATGAAGTTTAAGACTCCCCGGTCACAAAACATTTTAGTTTTTAATCAATTTCCGTATCATAATCCTGTATCTCGTTTAGTTACAAATTTTAGTTATTTTCTCGTATTTTAAATAATAAAAATGAATATTTAATCACGTATAAGTTTCCATTAACTTTTCCTATGTCATATCCTCATTTTTTCCTCTCATTACTCCTCAAATTCCCGTCAGTATAAACGGGTCTCATCCTGCAGTTTATTGCATTCCCCGTTCGCAACATGTGACAGATTAGTTTTGGGAGCGTTATTGGTTTTTCCACAACTCAGTTCCCGTATAGTTTCCAGCATGTCCCGTAGCTTAGCCCTAGTAGGCTATCCTAATTTCTAACTAAAACCGCAATATTTAATCCCGGAAACTTACCGTATATTTCAATTTTTCTCAAAAACAATTACAAAAACTAATTCCCGCGTGTGTCTAACCCGACGTTCCCTCACAATCAAGCGCGAAATAATAACATTGAATCTGTTATTGATCATTATTTGCTTTTACCACATCACCGTTAGTAAATATAGCTTCGGTGGTTTTGCACTACCGTACACATGTTATAAGGGCCTGTTACTTGCGTATACAGCATGTAGCGTATCACGAGTAAACCGTTGCCTACCGCAGATAGCGTCTCACGCGTGAACACCCGTCGCCAACGAACACCGCATACGCGCCGCCTAGTAACGCGTCCTGCAAACAACTGGTAATTTATCATAGCAAACGAGGCACATGTTCGTTGATTTTTAAGTCATTTGACGGATTTCGTCCAATTATATGCGCTAAACCAGTCCTGTATCCTCACGCAACTTTCATGTGAATTTGGCGAAATATGGATCGAAACAGCCTGACGGAGCCTTTTAGCGAAACATACTACATACATACATACATACAACATTGGCAAATTATAGTAAGACTAGGGGAGGCCCGCGCTTCCGAGCGGGCTCCCGCTAGTTGAGTGAACGGGAGCGATCACTGAAAAAACACTTTGAAAAAGGGAAGCGAATCACTGAAGAACAGTGGGACACACTTATGACAACTGGCGCAGACTGCCCCCAAAACGTATCCCTAGAACTTAGGACTCCCGAGTCGCAAATTTGTATTTTAACACTTTAAATACCTCAATTCCCCGTACCTATCATATCCTATAGCTCAAATAGTTACCGATTGCTAAAGAAACGTCAACTGAATATTAATCCCGTAGAACTTTCCGGATATTGTATTTTTCTGTATTTTTTAAATAATAAAACTCAATATTTAATCCCGTTACTTCCCGTCGTACTTTTTTTATCAAAGTAAGGCCTACTCCCGATGGGGTAAGCTTGTAGTTCCCGTTTCCATATATTTTTCTCATAACACTCAAAACTCCCATATAAAGTTCTCGCCAATAGATGCCCCCCCCCCGTCACAACATCCAGTAGTAGTATTTTTTATTAATCATAGTTTGAGCAGCATATCCTGTAGGCGTAGGCCATATAGTTCCTATTTTCTAAATATTAACACCTCAATATTTCACCCCATAATTTTCCGTATATTTTTTTTAAAAACCCCTGGGGGCGTGGGGTTGGGTAACCCGATAGTATCCATAACATACGACAATCAAAGCGAAATAGCATAACATTTCGATCTGTCCACATTTGGATTCCTATTTTGATTCCCCGCACTTTCGGCTTCAAAGACGACCAGTAGAATAATGACGCGAACTCATTCTCACATGGAATGAAATTATAATAAATCCTGGCACTGTTGGAGCATAATCTACCATTATTGTAGATAAAAACCCTAAAAGCCCCTTTTGATAAAACCATACTGTATAGCTGTTTACAACTGCTGACCCAGTCCTTCAGTCACAATACTTCCTTCATAGATACCCAAATATTTCTAAATTTACCCGTCTTAAATAGACATTACAACAGAATCATGCATAAAAACCACAAAATAAAAAACCCCCTTTGGGGAAAATCCATCACTTTCCATCTATAATCCTTGGGGGGATTCCTAAGATCTGCAATGTTATGATCTCAAAGCATAAACAAGTTGACTCAGTTTTTCTAAGTTTCACATCTTGGGGATTCCCATCACCTGTCTAGTTGTCAACAACAGGTGCATCTTGCAAAACAAACAGGGATATTCCCCTTTCTTCTCTCCTATAGTAAACAAAGTAACTTTCGCTGTGAGAAATCTTTTCTCTCTCACATAAATTGAGAAAATAATATTTTTTAAAAGTTAATAAACTCAGAAAAATGGAGGCTATATAACACAGTATACTGTAATTTTTTCGTAATAATTTTGTTGGGCAGAAGTTGCTTCCAGGATTTTCCTCTAAAATTTACAATATTTTTTACAAAGTGTAATGGACCTACTTCCTCCCGTTTTCGTTCGTCGTCCTCCGTCCTTTTCTTAAATCCTCCTATACCCTCGCTTTCGGCTGCGTCCGTCAGGGGGAATTTCTCCCCTCCCCCTTCCGGGTCTTAGGCCAATGCAAGCTGAAACCGTAAACTCATTTCTAAGGGTAATTTTTGCCGAAAATAGGATACAACAGTGCTCTCTACCAGGTGTGACCTTCGACCTATGTTTGTGTGACCCTTGACCACAGACTTGTTCGGGGCCCAGGTGCAGTAGTTCTACGCAAATTTACCTCTAGATGACCTTGACCTTTTTAGGGTCACTCTAAACCTGATTAACAAACGTCAGACTGTCCTCCCCTACCGTCCATGCTAAATATATTAGACCCATTTCCACCCCCCCCCCCCGGGCACTGGTCCCATCTCTCTGGAAGCGACGCCTTATGTAAGGCTGTTTAGATCCCCCTTTTCAGCACAGCATCGTTTGTCACCCAACACCCCAATTTTTTTTTTTAACTTTCACCCAAACCCCCATATTTTGTGAAATTTTTACCACTGTCAAACCAAAGACCCCTATTTTTTTTTTGGGGGGGGGGGGAATAAAATCGCACCCGAAGACCCTATTTTGGGGGGGGAAATAAAATCGCACCCAAAGACCCCATTTGTGAAATATTGCATATTTGTCACTCAGAACACCCTATTTTGGGTAATTTGGCTATCTCTCACCCCACTCCTCTCTCACCCTTTTTTTTCAGTCCTCTGTCAGCGAATCCCTTGGGTTTGAAGCACGAGCCTACACCCATATCCATTTCATGTGGTAGTGCCCTTCCCCCCCGTATCAGACCATTTTCAACGTAATAAAAACGAAATGCATAGCCATACAGCACAGAATTCGTTTTGTAGTAATATAATATCTGAGGATTTTCGATACGAGCAATGATAAAAGTGTCTTCACGAGGCGCAGGTTTTTGAAATGCGAATACAATTAGAATGAATATCTTTATTCATTATTGACAAACTATCAAATAAAAAATGATTTTGTACCGTATAATATGAGCCATAAATTACACAAGGGTTTCCGGAATATTTGATTGATAATAATAATAATAATAAACGTATCACACTAATTTGATTAGAGGTTGCAATACAAATGCATCATCCTAAAGTCAACTAACACTTAAACGGAAATCGTGATTGAAGAGGTCCAAACACACCTGCCGAGCCCAATCACAATGTTCCGGCACAATGTGCGCCATGCGACATACCCCCAGGTGGTTTGTCAACAGCCGCGCAGTTCCCAGGGCCCGTATTTAAATCCTGCGCAAAAATAAGCCTCACACTGATTGGTCCTGGCTACGTTTTTGGGGGGGGGGGGGGGTCTCTTACCACAGATAATATAAGGACAGATTGGACATCTCCCCCTATTTTTGTGAACGGAAGTGGATATTCATGGGGAAGGGGCGCTCCAAGCGTCAGGTAGGTAACATACGAGACATCTCGTATAGCATACATACGTGCAGAAGCAAATGGAGAGTAGATCGAACGTCTAGTGTTCAATGTTTCATCTGTTAATTGTTTCAAATACCCCCCCAAATCGCAAATTTTCATTTTCTTTCGAGTCCCTAAAGAAAAATTAGTTTAATTTGCTTGACAAATGTGAGTGAAAGTGGGAGTGGCAAGTGTTTAGTGTAGACTGGCTAATGCAATGACTGTCTACTAGACTCATTGACCATATTTAGGGATGTAGGTGTGGTAGACCAACGAAAATTTTAGAGTAAGACTTTCATTTTTTCCATAAAATATGAGGACAATTTACATGTGTGTGACGGTGCTTGATTGGTTGAATTATTTGTAAGTTGATGTACAAATGCATAGGCAAAATTGGAAGTCGGAACGCTTTTAGTATTTTTTTTTTTTTAAATTGACGTCAACCTTGTGTTCAACTGGGGGAGGAGGGAATGGAATGAGTTCCATATGCCCCTCCCCCCATGATTAAGGGTCAATAAAGTGTAATACGCAAACTGCCATTCCTGTGCAACCTAAAAACGTGTCTCCCTTTATAATGAATATCTAGAATGATCGATGGATATCATGTGTCGCCAATGTGGTTTGGGACGTTGTAAAAGTGAACTTAGAGGCCCCCGATCAACCTATTCCCAAATAAAGCACACTATTTTTTGTATATTGGACAGAAAAAAAGAAAATATCATTCATGACATCCTTTGCGAGCCCTTATTAATTAAAATCATTGGATAAAAGTTGTTTGTAAACACTATGGAAAAAACTAAATTCTCTTTTCCCCAAAATTCCACAAATGATTTTTTTTTAGCAACATTCATTTTTTTTTGTCTCTACTTTATGATAAAAAGGGAAATGTGAGAATCTTTCACAAGAAAGAACTCTCTTTGGTGATATGATGTTCAAAGCGGGGGTGGGGGGGGGGGGCCAATGGGTACAATGTGGGTCCCATTTTTTTTCTTTAAAAAAATCCAAGTTTGCGAAATCCCACACTCCAATTAAATCCTTGATAACTAGTCTACAATTTCATGACCCTCAGTTCTAGCCTAATTTAAATGTCAGATTTCCATCATCTTTATTCATCACAAAGGTATCTGACAAATAAAGAATATTTTCCAAAACATTAAGGCTCATTGGCAAAAAAGGCACTAAAGCTATATATTTAAGTTTAAGCCACTTTTACAACTAAAACTGGCCAAGCCCACAATTTTAGTATGGTCCCAGCTATGGTATGTGATTAAAATTCAAGTTTTAATTTAAAAATTTTGTGAAAAATAAAATTTCAATATATGTATCTATTTTTATCTTCAATCTATCGATAAATTGATACATTGGCAAGAGTTGGTTCACTCGCTAACCCCAATTAACGTAGACCACTAGTGCGTTGTTAACAAAAAGGACAGGAAAAATACTGGGGTACCAAAGTTCGGTCACAAGTACAATTACATGTATGTGCCTGCCTTCATTCCCCACGAGGGCTCTATGTGGACGATAAGTAGAAAGCTTGCCAAATTAGGGCTCTAGCAATTTCACTAAATATTATTATAAATGTTATTATAGCAAACAAACCCGCTTTTTTTCATTTAATTTTCCACTCTTCTTCAATTTAAAATGCATCATGCTTCAAATCTATCCAACGACCTTGTTATCTTTCGTATAGTTTCTGCAGCTCAGCCGCCGTCGTCTGCTTGAGTTTTACCTAACTGGACTACTGGAACCATGTCGGCGCTATTCTTCCCCATGTAGTGATTTTGATGACGTAGCAGCGTTACATCGTCACCGTGTTATTTTAGGCGGAGTGTGTCGAGATCAAGTGGGAGTTTCCATCTTGGTTAAGATAGATTATCTTTGCTCTACGCACATACGGCACGGTCGAGAGACAGTGTCGAGTACTCATGAACCATTGTTTTGACTAATGTTTTGTGGCGGAGTATTCCCCACCTCTGGGGAGAATTGGAGAGTTTTCCCCTACATATTCAGGGTTCCAGGATATGGGTTGAAGAGTCATGTGGTACTTTCATTCCGCTAGCTTTTCAAATCACCGTGACCCGATTGGAGGGTCCTTTGTGATATAATCCCTACTCTTTAGTCAAATGGTGTTTTTACATTCTGACAACCGGTCAAAGCTAATATCCTTAATGACAATTTAAAAATCGTTTTCACAAGAGAAAAAGATACCCTTCCTATTTTAGGTATACTCGATTCGCGCTGATATAGGAACTGTGGGGGGTGAAAGTTTTTGGGTCCATATCCTTAGGGTGCAAAGTAAAAAGCATTTTAAGTATATCCAAGACATCGCTTCGCTGCCCTTTCAATAGAAAGTAACTTGAAAAAGAAAAGGGCCAAGTAGAAATCTTAATTTTGTTTGCTGTGCTTTTTTGAATTGAACTTTGTACAGTTTTAAACAATCGATTTATGAATCATTCCCATTACTTCACTGAAAACGGTGGTTTTAGGAATTAACAATATCTTCCATCTTCATTGTATCCTCGTGGAGCCATATTGACAGATTCGTATGGCCTACTTTAGTCATTATACTGGTTGTTTTATACTGTATGGTCCCTCTACACTGTTCCTAAATGTGCACTGACGAAGTAATTCCCCGAATTCTTAGACTAGAAGTGTTATTTGGCGATGTTAATTACAAGTGTGTTTGCGTTTTTACTGTTTTAAGCCAAGAGTTTTTTCATTTCCCAAATATTTTTATCCAACGTGCTTCAACACGTTGGACCTATCTATGAGTCGGCATTGGCTATTGTATAGATGATGTACTATGACGTCACTTGTTGACATTCAGAACGCCCTCTTTGGTTTTCTGGCGGAAAATATTACAGTAGTTTCCTTTGACAGACCACATAAAATATGGTTTAAATTACTACTTGCAGAAATCTTTCCTGATCTAAAGTGGTCACAAAATGCCAGCTGGTAGTATTAGCTTATTATGCTTGATAAGAAAGTTAGTATTATTTAATTCGAAACAAAAGTTACGCAAAAAACAGAATTTCCCCCATGCAAAGTATAGGTGCTTTTGCCTGCAGTTTCTCTCTTACCACCAACAGGGGCGCCATAAATAACAAATGTCACATCATTAATTAGTCGTATCAGTTTTAGAGACGTTTAGTAACATTGAGAAAGTAATGATGAGGCCCCATATCACCTTTGTGGACAGCGCAACACCATTTTACCATAAAAAAAAAAAAATTTTTTTTTTTTCCAGAGATTCATAGCGCACCTGCCTTATACAAGGTAGTATTTCACATTTAACGTAACGCAAGTTACATTACCAGTGACCCTCTACTATGGTTTTTGAACCACTGGCATATCGCTTGACCATAGACGCAACACAGTATTAACAATGCATGGACAAAGAGTGCTGCAAAATTTACTCGCTTGTGCGCCCCCCCATAACACTCTACCGTATAAAGTACACAGGTTTCCCTATACAGCGCGAATCGAGTATAACCAGTAATACGCGGATTTTGGGTATCCTACCGGAAATCATTTTGTTCGAAATCTTTATGTCATTGTGGGATAGGAATGCATCCCAACGCATGTAGGGATAGATAAATAAATAGCAATACGCATATATTCTTGGTGTTTTTCTGTCATACGGGGTTCATCAATCCATCACGCTCGCGGTTAGTGGCGCCTTCCTTTAAAACTACGCGCACATTTTGTGGCGCAAAAATAACAAGGCAATCAAGAGTTCGTCGTTTACGGTAAATTTATGTACAGCCAGCGGTTTTTGCACAGTTATTACAGAAAAATTACCGTATGACAACAAAACACCATAGAATAATATATGCTCAATTTTATGTTATTACTCCTACATCGTTGGTGCATTCCTATACCCACATGCATAAGAATTTCGGAACAAAAATGATTTCCGCTATTAAACCCAAAATCCGCGTATTATCCCACCATGCCAGATATCAAAATTTCTCTTGAGGGCGTCACAAAGTTGCTCTCCGAACTCATCCTAACAAAGCCTCGGGACCAGATGGTATACCCTCCAATACTCAAGTACCGGCCGAGAGATAGCCCCGCCTTGTGTTTTATTTTGAAAACTAATCCTTAGAGTTGGGGTGAGCTGGCCACATTCCCTGGCTTTTGCGGCCAAATTACTACCCCCATTTTAAGAAGGTTGATAGAACCTTAGCTAGTATTATAGGCCGGTATCACTTACCACCCGCAATCTGCTGCAACATTTTTAAGAACATATCCTACATCAAAATATGCATCATTTTGATTCTCATTCGGTTCTCACTGACAGACAACACGGCTTTTCGTTCTCATCACTTCACTATACTCCTGTGAATCGCAGTTAATTTTGACCGTTCATGATCTTCTTCTTCATAATTAGTGTATGTACTTGTATAATTGAGTGGGCATTTTGGGTAGATTCTTTCAAACCAATGTTTTTTTGGAATGCTTAAATATATCAATGAAATTATCGAAAAACAATGTTTTGCATTTTTTTTCGTCGTTCGGGACGGTCGTGGTTCGGGGCCGCCATCGTTGGTATATTGGTGTCCATTTTTCAAAATGGTCCTTTCGTAATTAAATTTGTCTATATCTCGGCCTCTCTGAAGCTCGTAGAGCATAATTCTGTCTGGGGTCTAACCCCCTTGTTTTTAGGGTCCAAGGAATTCATATTTATGAATGATTTAATAGTGTGATGTCTTCATTCCAGAAATCCAGCTGGCCGCCAAAATGTCCCTCACAAAATAGCTTTATCTCGGCTTCAGAAGCAGATATAATTTTTTTTTCTTTGCATAGTTTTTGAGGTCAAGAATTTCGATTATGTACACGTGTAAGTCCATGACTTTGCGTACACTAGAATCCAAGATGGCTGCCGAAATATACCCTCATTTATGGGTCATCAATATTTTCCTATAATTATTTGAGCTTTTCAAGCAGGTCTATAAACTATTTTAGTGCCTTTTTATTGTTTTTGGTTTTTGGGGTCAGAATGAGAGTGATAGATGTCTCTTATTCTGCGATCCAGCATGTGGCCCGTCCACATTAGAGCCCTGTATATTGCCCACCACCATATGTAATTTTCTCTGTTATCTCTGTGCTTTGGAATTTCCTTCTGAATTCTGAATCAGTCATGTTTTACTCATGTATGCTGTTGTTGCACTTTTTCAGGGTTGGCTTCACACAGGCAGAATTCAAAGTGCCGTCAACTTGTTCTATTTGTGTAGTATCTATGCAAGCATAAGTGTCTCATTTCCTTATCACTAGATAATGAGCTAAAACTAGGATCAATAAAGCCTAATCTGGGCTTAAGATTCTTATGGGCGGCTAGCTTTTGTTAACCCAAGATAAGGCTCTTTTATCTATGAACCTAGGTATAGCATATCAAACCCCAAGATAACAAACACTCACGTGTGTTTATCTTGGGCCTTACACCCTAAAACCTAGATAAACAAAAATAAACCCCTATAAAGCTGTAAACCCAGGAAAGGCCACACATTATCTGAGGGTTTACAAAGTCAAATCCCAGATACCAAACTTAACCTAGGATGATGCTGTTAACCAAAGACAATGAGCCTTATTTTGAGGTTTACAAACTTTATTCTTCCCTTCTCTATCGATGTACAACAAAGTACTCAAATATGCTCTAGCCAGAGGCAGATACAACTACAAAGTCTGGCTGTGTTGTTGAATTTGGCATGGGTCCCTTGTCTGTGCATTGTTTGCTCCAACAGTGGCAGACCAAGATATTTTTCAATGTCTTTGGTGTTGTTTCCACAGCCACCACAGTATCCTGATCGCTTCTGATCATAGCCAATTTTGTTTTTGTTTTTGCGGAAACCTTAGATCCGCCCGTTCTGGTTCTATAATCTGTTGGGACCATCGCATCGGCTATGAGGCCGCAGCTCCAGGTGAAGGTGCTCTCTGGGTTCAACACTAATAGGCATTACTTGTTTTGACAGCAAGTCCTTCTTCCCACACTGCGTCTCTCTTAACTCTTGAGATGCAATCTTCTGGTTTTAAGGCGGTTAGCAGCCAGTCTCTGCCGGACACAGGTGCTTCACATTAACCTTGACGTTCTTCTTGCATGCCGCTACACTTCGCCGCCGGATGTCTGGGGAGCAATTCCTGCTATTATTAATAGGTTCTCTGTTAATGTTTAGCGAAGACATCCTGTGATAAGCCGGCAAGAATAGACATGTCAAGCGGGTCAACTTATTGGCATGGGATGATCTTTCCCATTCCGGGCAGGCATACTGTACATGAGTAGCTTAGGACCAGTGCCATCTATCTTCTTTAGAAATGAAGCGAGCACCACATCTTGTGCAATGAGTTTGTTCAAGATATTATGCATAACCTACTTTACTCTCTGTATTCCTGTCTACATTTCCAAAGACTTTTAATCAATGACAAAACTTACTAAAGACTTAAATTCATCTTGTGTCTTGATGGATCTCTTACGTTTTCCATCATATGAGGAGTGGTGTTCATCCAAAGCTTTCGATCGAGTATTCTTCAAACAATCTGCATCTTGTTGCACTGAGTCCGATATCGTCTGCCTAATAAAACGACAGGTTCCGTACCTCTTGGGTGTTGTCATTTTGTATAGATGTTGAACAGAGAGAGCGAGAGACACTCCCTGGGGTAGTCATTCTTGAGCCTATGTCCCGGTTCATTCTTCTTTGCGTCTAGCTGAACAAAGAACATCCTCTTGCCATCATTCTTAGTTTCAATCAACCGATTCCTTGTGAGTTGCACATAATTTATGGAGTGGCTCTGTGGTACAGTGTCATAAGCTGCTGACAGGTCGACGAACACAGTTCAGGTTACCATACCCTTCTCGAATTAAACCATCCTCAATGTGTGAGTTAGGTTGAGTACTGGCTTGCGTTGTTTGATTTGCCTGGCTTGGAAACTCTTGTTCTGGCATGAGGTGTTCGTCTATTACAGGTTAGATAGATTAGGCAAGAGATGTTGGAAGAGCTTGTAGGTAAAGGAGTGATATTGTTTATAGCCTTTTGGGATTATATTGATCTTTCACAAGCTTAGGATTCCACATTCCACAGTCCATATACTTTCTCCAGTCTTTGGGAACCTGTGAGAAATAAGGCATTTTGACATATCTGCCGTGAATTTAAGGTTTCAGTCAGTGTAGCTATTTAGGATTTTGATGTCGTTTCTCTAAGGTTTTTAAACAATTATGTCATCTTGGAATCCATAGAAAGCGATGAATGTTTAATTTTTGTTTCCAAAACAAATTTTTTTGCAAGTGATACTGATTGGGAGCATGAGCTTCCCTTGGTGATATGGATGGTCAATGCTGGTGTTTTAATGACAATTCCTAGCAAAGCAAGACGTCTTTGTGCTGCGTACCATAGACAGAAGTCTTATTGTATTCCATTGCGGGTAATGGTCTGCAGTTAGTTGTTGTATATTCCATAGGTGAATTCAGAGACTTTTGTTTTTAGGGGCTTTGGCTTTTGATGTCCAATGGTTGTGAGTATGCCTTCTTTGTGGACTTTAATTTGTGTTAGGGTAATAGGTTAACTGTACAGTACTTCCCAATTCCAATCGCTGCGCTTCAAATTTATTGTTTCCTGTTTGATTTCTTATGCAGTTTTGGTAGAAAAATATATTTCACTGCAGCAAATATCATTCATGGATGTAACGGGAGCTAAAAGTTAAGTGCTGGTGCATTTAATTACGATTGTTCATGTCCAATGTGGTTGTTTGTACCATTGCCGTGTTTCCTTTTTCCTTCTTTTTTCTTTTAGGCCGAAGGTAATCAATATTCATAGGTGTGTTGACTGTTTAAGGTGCTAAAGGCCTACTTGTATTAGTCGTCAAGAAAGTTGGGGATATTTTCAAACTACATGTATACGGTAACATCATTGTTTTACTCTCAATTCAATAACAATTGAACAATGAACTGCCACAAGGGTAGCAAAACATCTTACCGTTTATTTTTTCATACAGTCGTGATATTAGGCCTATCGAAACATCTGAAACTCATCTCACATACGCGTCTTTTACTCGCCTTCAACACATCTGATATACTTTTTTTCTATTATCCTATACCTATTATATTATTTTTATAAATATAATACAAAACGGCCCATATCATTATATTTAATGTACAAAAAAATGTATATGTCGTCATATGTCTTCATCGCTGTAGTGCTTCCAACAGGGTATTGGCACCCTCATGTTCCATCATTTACTCAAAAATATACCACTCACTTCAGTCACCATACAATATTGAAACATGCTGGGGTATTTTCTTGATTTCAGTGCGACCCTTTACTTAAATTCCTGACTCAGAGATTTTCGAACTATTATTGTTTTTTGTGTAATATGAAAAATAGTCAACTAGACTAAAGATAGTAAACCTACAATGCCAATTCCGAAATTTGAGATGAATCGGATTTTTTTGTTTGATGCAGTAAACCTTTATGTGTAGTATTACGTCCCCATAGGATACTGTGGTAACAAAATATTCCGGATCCTGAATTTTCTAAACAAGTTTGTGATTTTCTATATAAAGAAATTCGATTTAAGCTTAGCAATTTCACACAGTAAATTAGTATATGGACAAGCATTATGACCTGCAAAAAAAAAAAAAAACAAACAAAAGGTTTTTTTTTGAAATTGAGGGCGGCCCTCCTCAGGAATCCTCTGAGTCGGCCTTTAAGGATTGCCTTCATACAATATTTTGAAGCTAGAAAATAACGACATATACGTACTGGTGGCCAATTTGGCCGCCATCTTTGATTTTAGAGTGATAAGGAAACCCCCCCCCCAAATGATTATTAAACAAAAATACAAAATTTTAATTATTTAATTTAATTCCTTGCCCCTAAAACATGGGTATAGACAACCGGAATTAAATGCTCCTAAACCAAGCTTCAGAGAGACCGAGATATAGCCTAATTACGAAGCCCAGCCATTTTGAACAATGAGGTTTATTTTCGGCCGGCCATCTTGGATCTAGGCGTACCCAAAGTCCAGTAACCTCACAAACCTATGCAAAGAAACAAAAACCATCTTCATAACTGCTTCTGAAGCCGAGAATATGCTTATTTTGTTTTTATGTACGGAACATTTTCGGGCGGCCATCTTGGATTTGTTATGAAATGAAATACATTCACACACTGTTAAATCGCCATCAAATATAATTCCCTGACCCCTAAAGATTGGTATCGACATAACCAGAATTAAATGCTCCTTCGAGCTTCAGAGGCCGAGAGCTAGGCAAATTTAATTACGAAAGATGGCCATTTTGAAAAAGGGTCGCCAATATACCGAAGATGTGGCTGCCGAAAAATGCAAACATTGTTTTTTGAGAATTTTATGATTTACTTTGTGAAAAAATAATGGTTTGGCAAGAATCTACCCAAAATGCCCCACTCATCTTTCATTTCAGCCATAAGTACATACACTAAATCACTTAAGGCCCAGATCCCTAAACTGATGTAATCGTAATGGATTTCACGAAAGCCTTTGACACTGTCCCACACAACCGCCTCTACTTAAACTAGATTATTGGTATTCGTAAGTAACCGCACATGGACTTGGATTGCAAAATTCTCAATGCAACAGTAAGCAAGGGGCCCCCCCCCCCCGTTGTCGGGTGATCACTCGGCTTGGGACAGATTTGTTTGATTCTGGCGTTCCCAAGGTACGGTACTGGGGCCTTTGCTATTCCTCGTCTACATACTGACTTACAAAACCCAAAACTTACATTCAGAAGTCAGGCTTTTGCAGACGATTGCTTATCCACACAAATACATCATGACTTTGATCATGATCAACTCAGGAGGATCTTATTACCCTGGATGTTTAAATGCGGATGAGGTGGTCAATTGCATTCAACACCAAAAAATGTTTCGCTATGCGAATCACTCATGCCCTTGCTCCTAAGTGTACGATTACAAACTGGGAGAACATACACTGGAGGAAACAAAAATGCCATTCATATTTCCTCGGAATTGACATATCTCATAATTATCATGGAATATCACATTAACGTATTTGTATCTACTGCTAACAGGCAATTGGGTTTCATACAAGAAATTTAATATTCATGTACGAACAAGATCAAACCGCTTACATGTCTACAGTAACGCCCTCACGTTGAGTACGCTTCCTCCTCCGTGTGGGATCCTACCAAAGACCTCACACACAGAAATTGAAAGGGTTCAACGGAGGGCAGCCCGTTTGTTTCTACGATTATAAGAAAACCACCAGTGGTTTTCTCTCTTTCCGCTCAAGAACTTAACTGGACACCTCTAAAGGACCGGAGAACAGCGAATCGCTTAATAACCAACTTTTCAGAGGCAAGGGAGAGACTCCTACCCCTGCCGGTTGACGACCTCCTTCTGCCGCTCCACGTCCTCAGGCACCATCATTCCAACTCATATCAAATCATTACTAGCCAACAGGATTGTTAAACATTCATTTTGGCCGCAGACAATATCGGACTGAACAACTCCCCTACCACATTCCTACCATTAATACGCCTATATCTTCAAGAAGCAAGTTATAAACCACTTTATTAGCAAGACTAATCAACATCATTTCGCACCACCTCACCTGTTCGTTTGCTTCACTGAGCGGTGAACAGTATGATACAGATTGGCACGTGCTGTTTTTACAAAACCAACCATCGACATATGGATTTATGTGGTGCCTGTCTCTCAACAGCTCCATACTCCGGGGTCTAGCCAGGAGTAAGGGTGGCGTAAATACCTTAATAAATACCCGAATAATCAATGAGCTTTGTTATTATTTAGACAGATTGAAATCTGCTTGTCCTGCTTGGCTTTTAAAAAAAAAACCTTTAAACCTTCATGCGCCTTTTTACGCATTGCTGGTTTTATTATATTGCTTGTGTGACTGTAGTTTGATGGGATTGCCCTCAACTACTTTTTAAGTGTCTTGTTTTAACCCTCGCCTGATCTTTGTTTACAAGAATTTTGTGTGAATTTAACTAGTTTATAACCTTGTTTAAATGCATCTGTATGAAATGCTTTCACCTAAAAGTATTTTTGTCTGAAACAATCCTTTTCCTGCCTTACTAAAACACTGCATTCCATTAGACGAGAACTGTACTGGGAGTGGATAATAATAAAGAATCCAAAAATGTTAGCCGTCACAAAAGCACTTCTTGAGTATACAGGGGGTCAACAGAATCTGCTCCTCATAATTATAATGAGCACGATGCGGAATGCCACCGTCCAGTCAATGTGCCTTGAATAGACGTGCTATTTGCTTGATAGAGTAAGGCTCTTAAAAGAAGTTCAGTCAAGCCCCTGCGGGTTCGGGGTTAAATTGACCCGATTTGTTCCCCCCCCCTGTATCGTAAAAAGGCGACTAAAGGGGCAACTCGTCTGTTCTTTGAACAGACGTTTATTTAAATTTAGGATTATATTATAAATGTGTGATGATAATCACTGTGTGTTATTGTATTATTAAGATTTCTGTTGTATTACTCGTTTAAGTACATTTATCTTAAAATCAATTAACATGAAAAACAACAATTTATCATTACATTTGTACATAGGTAAAACCACCTATTTATTTTTTTTTGTAATAGGTACAGTAGGTAGCGGGGGTGTATTTAGGGTTTGTACACTGTATAATGTTGTGTAATTAAAACTAATCAGTTTGGGCATAATGCCCAAGTGTAATTGGAGCCATTTATAAAATTACATTATGAGAACCTCTATTTGGTCTGTAAGGGGATCCTCATGTTGCAATGATTTGGCCGATTATATTGAAATAAAGTTTGATATAATATATGATATATGAATGTTCTGATGTGATTGTCTCTTATCTGTATTTGAAGTTGAAGTTTTTTGCTTGGTACATGGGTGAGTGATGACCTTTGTCATCGGTCTACTATGATGTGTCTAGTTATAAATTTAATAAGTAATATCTTTTGAACTTGTTATTATTGATGCATGTTTTCTAAGTGTATCTTGCAATTAGTTGGTTTATCTTGTTTTATACCTTGATTGATGCTCTGGTTTCATCAATGTAAATGAATGTTGTAATCCTTTCGTAATTGTTAATTGTAATTTGAAGTGAATGAAGTTTTAATTATTGCGTTGTTTTTTCATATTTAATGTGAAATGACAAATGTACATTGACACGATATAACACATTGGGTGTTTGAGTGTTCGTTAAATTTTAATACTCTCTCACTCACTAACACAGAGTTCAATGCCTGTGATTGATTAACGTGCTTCAATATACAAAAGCCAATTCATATTGGGGAATTTAGTGCAGTGTATTATGAAGCGTATAAGAGGCCTACCAGATTACTCTTCCCAAATAACTCTGACCGCGTGTCAGCGGTGGTAAATGTTGATTAAGATGGCCTGGTAATTGA
The DNA here is from genome assembly GCA_023653785.1 of Ophioderma brevispina. Classification (NCBI taxonomy): domain Eukaryota; kingdom Metazoa; phylum Echinodermata; class Ophiuroidea; order Amphilepidida; family Ophiodermatidae; genus Ophioderma; species Ophioderma brevispina. The sequence goes on along the minus strand of JAMKCH010036612.1, from coordinate 157 downwards.
AGTTCAACAACGTGTGGATTCGCATCAGTCATAAAAAGGGTAACGGTGAACCAGGTAGACTTAAGTACGTCCTCAATTTATATCACAGCTACAATAAGCTGATGGTGAATGGGTCCTAATAGGCGACACTTTGAAAACATGTTTTTCCTGTTGTTGC
>JAMKCH010036611.1:0-15107 GCA_023653785.1 Ophioderma brevispina | reverse complement strand
TCAATTTTAAACCTCACAGTGGTCCGACGACCTGACCTTGGTTATAAGTCGCGGACATAAAAACGACTTATAACCAAGAGTCCTATGGGACTCTCCATTTAAAACCATGAGTCCTAGTACAATGAAACCCATAACTTAGTATCCGTCAGACTCTCAGATTTAAGCCTTAGCGTCCGACGGACACTAACGGCCGACGCTCTAAAATATACACCGGGATAGCACGCTACGGCGGTTTCGCTGGCCCGGCCAGCGAGTTTCGGTGCCCATATGAATCTTGGTTTGATGACGTCATCGTTACTTTCTTGGACTTCGGGTGCATTTTTCCCTCATTAAACACAGTGATTTTGGTGAGATTTAGTTGTGATAGGGTAAGAGGTGGGAGAAAACTAGCACAGTGGGTGCGATGGCTGATGAAGGCGGGATACTTCGAGGGGCTGGTAGGTGAGAGAGAGATGAATCAAAACCAGAGATTAATCAGATAGTGAAGGTAATGAAAAAGGATGAAAGAGATGTTGAAGGGGACGGTGAATGAGACTGAGGAAGTGACTGGAACCTTGAATTTCGGTGAGAGATAGAGAGAGTGTATATGTTTAGAAGGGTTGAAGACCATTGGTAAATGACAACAGGAGCTGAACCCTACGAATGGAGTGTTGAGCTTGATCATTGCGAGTGCAGAGATAGCAATGGTGTGATGATGGAGTTTTGTCAGAGAATGTTAGATGGAAAAGAATTCCAGCGGAGTGGGTGGTGAGTGTGGTGGTTCATTTTTAATGGAATGTGGATGAATGTGCTATGGTGCGATATGGTGTTTCGCGTTTTTAGAAACTGCAAATGACAATTGTGGAGAGTACGAAAAGAGAAGAGAATCCGGAGAACAGTGGAAGTGGATTAACGACATTGCAATTTGGTTTGCCAGTGAAAAGAAAAGAATAAATGCCGTTTCACATTTTGAAAAGGTTGTACAGGAAGAATATCGAGTCTAAAGGGAGAAACTATGTTTTTTGATTTGGGTACGGCTTTTGAGAGATTGCCCGGGGAAAGTTATGGAGTGGGCGATGAGAAGAGAGGTATTACCAGATACAATGATTAGAGCAACGATATTCTCAAGGATCAACGACAATAGTTGGTGTGGAGTCTGATCTTTCTGAGTAGGTTTTAGGTGAAGTTGGATTTGCCACCGAGGTGTCATATCGCCGTTTGATAATTTGAAATTGTTATTGATGTGGTTTCATATGGGAAGTTGCAAGAAAAATGTTTGACGATGACGACGTTGTTGACTTTGCTTCTCGATGAGTGAGACAAGGATGAACTAAAGGAAAAGTTTTGGAAATGAAAGAAGGGCCTAAGATTAAGGTTCCTGAAGGTACTATTTGGGAGACATAAGTGAGGGGGAGCGGGTGGGAGAAGAGTTGTCAGGTAAGGTAGACCCAAGTGGTATGTGCGGAATTGGGAAATGGATTAATGGGAGTATGCACAAAGATGAAGGGGTGACCCCAAGCTTTGCAAGAGATTTTGTGGGTAGAAGAATGGATTGGAGGTTGATGGAAAAGTTGTGTGATTAGGTGAATCAGAGAAGGAGTTCTCGAACCTAGGGGACAGGATATGGACGTGTAGAGTTCGCTATAACGGTAAAAGATTGTACTTTCCTTTTCACAGGTGGAAGGAATGTGTAGACGAGTTGTGGCGAGATCGGTATGCTATTACGGGAGAGAGACACTGGTGTCTAAGCAACAGAGTTTTGAGACTTTGAGAAGACCGAGAGAGAGAGAGAGAGAGATATAGAGATGATGATGATGATAGATTAAATATGTGGTGAGTTGTGAATTTGATGGAGGAAGAAGGTTGACGACCTGATGCATATGTTGTTCTGGGGATAGTGGTGGGCCCGGTTTGGCGAAGGCGAATGTGTACGGTGCAGGTGTCTGTACGTGTTTTGAGGGGATGACAAGCATGTTTTAAGATGCCTTTCAAACTTGGATTTACTACTACTACCACTCCCATTACTAATGGCTTCAACTGCAATTCTGATCCTATTGTAATTGCTCGGGCTTGAATATACGCTTCGGTATAGGAGTCCAGATTCCCAGTGACACACAAATCTCTACTTTGTACAAATGGGTTTGTGTAGATGTTCTATACTCATGCTTTCTTTCAAAATATTTTGGCATTAATCATTCCAGTTTCGCTAAGTCATAATAGAAGTGTCCAGTTTGATCTATTATGGACACTGCACTCTATGAATGAGTCTGAATATAGTCATAATCAGTGACTGGATCATTACAAACCACTTTTGGGGGATTTTTCCGTCACCTGAACCCATCTGAAACCCGTTTTCTGACACACTTATATGAATTCGGAAACCTATCGGAATAAACCTGTGCTTTATTCCCTGAAGGTTTATATTATAAGTGAGAAAATTTTCAATTCAGAAAAAAGTGTGTCAGGTGGGTCAGGTTACGGAAGCTCCCCCTTTTTGATTACCAAATAATTCTCATATTATCAGCTATTGGCGTCTTTACATCCATCAGGTTTTGCGTGGCGCTACAAGCATGAAATAAACATACAAGTGATTACTATGTCTGCCCTTGGGTTGACCATCACTACCTGTTGTCTGTACATGGGGCTGTGTGGAGGTGTATGAGGTGACTACAGAGGGATCACACCTGGCGTATACACTCCCATCTGATGAGTGTGAAGGAGGGGGGTAATAACCGATGTAGCAGTGAGTGAATCTATGCCTAATAGCATACTGGTTATATGTGGAGAAAAACCTTATGTGTTATCAATACCCCATGTCACGACTTTGGCACCACAACAAGTAAAGAAATACACGAAGATCCATGATGCGGGGTTAACACCCATGGTGTTTGAGTAATGAAAACCTGCGTTATTTCATTACTTTCACAATACACATTTGGGTTTGTAGTCTGCAGATTTCACCCATCGTCACATGTACCAACCCGTGTCTAACCCATGTGATCTCGCATCACACTGATTATTGCTGGTAAGGGGTAGGAGAGATGTTAATAAAACCATGAGTGACATGAGTCAGGATTTGTATAGGATACAGCCACCTGAATGGGTGGGGACTTTTCAGTGTGTCTTTTAGGAATGCTAGGCAAGGTCTATGCGGACTTGTAGGCAGGGTGCTGGGACAGGGTTATTCGTGTGTACAATACCCATGCGATGGGATTGGCAAGCCACAGTATGTCAAAACCGGTTTGCGTCATTGATGGTTTTGGGAGGGTTAGAGGCAGGGCTTATCAGTGACATCAGATGGGTTACTTGCCGTAGGTGAACATCTACTCGTCATAAAGTGAAGATATATACGCTTGACATAGTCACTGGAATATAAGTCCAGGGGGCAGGGGGAGGGGGTAACCTAGACCGAGCTCGGATAACCATCCGAGTTACAAGGGTTCTGACGGTGACCCTATATGAGACAAGAAACGATGAAATGGTACCCTATCTGAGACCAGATCTGTTCAAAAGAACCCTCTATCTGAGACCAGAGGACTTATTCAAATAGACACCCTACCCGAGGCCAATAATGTTACCATTGGAATGTAACCGGGGATTTTACACTCAATTTTGAGTTCTTTTATTACTTTTTATTCTGTTTTGTTCGAGCATGAGATCAGAACAAAAAAAATCCACCATTCTACATTTTATGCTGATTTTTATACTATATACCTGAAACTGAAAGGAAAATGTGATACCCTATGTGCAATGACAAAGCACACGGTTGAATTGATACCACGGCAAGTCTCGAGACCGGCCCAGGTCTCGCGTTTTTGGTAACACGGGTGGTTACCCGACCAGAATAATGGTACCCCCGGAATAAATAAAGTACTATGAAGCGGATTTCTGCGGGTTTTATTTTTATTCCAGATGTTATATTAACATAGAGGATGGCGTTCTGTAATAAATTATTATGGAGACATGAAAGTCCATATGCTTGATTGAATAGTGAACATTAACGTAGTTGGATTCAACTCATTTTTTAATTTTTCAACTTTAAAGCCAGTATGCTGGCTGTTCTAGTGAAAGACCATTGATGAGCCCGATATATGGTTTATCACAGATGGGTTTTGATGGTTGTGAGCTTAAGGGCGTGAAAAAGATTTGGATGAAAAGTGAGATTGCAGTGTATTGTGTATTGTTTTTCAATTTCTGATCAGCTCTTGTACAGGTGTTAACAACAAATGTATAATTTATTTTAAATAAATCCATTCTGATGCATTTTGCAACGTCACAACAACTATAAGTATGTAACACCACACCTGAATAGGTAAGCTAGTTACTCCCTATTATTTTTTGTTGGGTTTTAATGCGAGAAGGCCATTATTGACAATTTCAGCAAAATTGAAGTTTTAAGAGCACGAGACATTTCAAGGCCCTGTTAGGATTTCATATAGATCGTCATTCAATAACTTTCTCAAATTGCATTTGGATACAGAAATGTCTGAAAGTGAAAACAAAAGGTGATTTTTGCATTTTGTTATGCTTATAATTAAGTATAACATATGGGTGGATTTGTATTTGCTCCCATACAAAATTAGAATTTGCACCACATTTTATAACCAATGAATAATTCTCAGCTGAATCTTTTCAGATGAGCTATTTTTATGCAAACCTTTATACAACAGTGCAAAAAGCAGGGCTTTTCAATTTTTTTATAGGAACATCTGATAATACAGTATGTGAAATTCTTTATACATTTATGGTTATGAGAGGGAATGGTAAATATTTTGCGTTTTATAAATTGGATCGTTTAACTTGATCAACAAAACCTTTTCTTCTTTAAGTAACAAAATTGATCTTATATCATACATTTTTTCTGATGAGCACAGGGCATATTGCATCAGACATATATGATCAACCGAGTGATCTTCAAAAAATAGGGACAACGGCCCCCAAATAGATCATCCGGTTAGGTGGTTTATGAGCTCCTGGTGGTGCACACCAGAACACAACTCAATTTAAGAGCTTATGCACGTCTCCTACCTAATGTCAAAAAAAGTTTCTACACACTGTTTTCGTCTGCAATTTCTCAAAAGTGGGTAGATATATCAAAATAGTTTGAGGGTATTTATAACTCTGCAAAATCTTGTTGGACCTGGTGAAAGCGGCATTAAAAACAAAGCTGAATACAAAATGGCCGCCATCCTAGAGCAAACAAGGTCTAAACCCACTTTGCACACACGTAAGCTTGACACTGCCTTGTTTGGCGTAACAATTATATCGAAGATTGATACACACATTGAACAGCAGCGCACCCCGTCATGGAACTTGGTTTAATAATACCCACAAAGGTAAGAATTAATTCATCTCAAATTATTTCAAGTTTCTCCTTATAAATGTAACAATAATAAAACAAATTATAACGGCGACACACTTTTGCAAAGTAATTTGGATATTCATCACCACTTATTTCCATCCCGTATAAATTTTACGATATTTTTTCATTTGCTAATCAGATATGATTTTCCTTAAAAAACCTAGTTTAACATGTCTCTCTATGGAAAATGGCATATAGAGGGCGCTAATAACCGCACATCTTTTAACTTTGTAGGCATATAGTGGCAAGATTTTCCCAATGGATTTTTTTTTTCCGACTTTTTTGCCGAGGTAATTGGCTTTGCATGTCCCTACTTATATTCATTTGTCAAAAATGTGTCGCCACTTCTTAAAATTGCTCTCACAAATAAAAGCGACGTTTGCCATGGGCTCAAACAGCTGTGGTCGCCAACCATGCAAACATTGAAAATGTACAAGCAGAGTCTTGATCAGTCTTGACAATAAAAACAATGGCAAGTCTGTTTCAATTTAAAATTCCCCCCTTGAAATGACCTCCATGATTAGGTAAAGAACAGTCAGTTGCACGTTGCGATATTCTTCATTCATTTTCAAATGGCAACACTTCACACAAACTCGAAGGGTGGTCAGCAGTTTGTGACGTGAGTAGACCTACAATTCACGCAATGGTATTGATTACGGTTATCCGCATCATTGGTGAACTGCCCACCATTTTTCTCTTCTCTACAACGGGCGCCATTATTGTTATATTTGAGCTTGTTTTCAACGCCGTTTTCACAAGGTTCTAAAATGATATTGTAGTTAAAAAATATCAAATAATTGTGATATGTCCACCCCCTTTTGAGAAATTTTGTGGCATACCTTTTTGGGTTCACAGCTACTACTGAGTACCTTCACAGGTTACTTCCTTACCAGCTCAAGGGACTTTATATTTTTTTGAGTTTGGGCATCACGCGCACCCTTATATTTTTTTGTATAAAAAATTACTAATGACCAAAAATGTTGAAACTCTTAAATGAATGATTATGCTTAAAAAAGTACCATTGGGTTCAAACTTCATTTTGCTGGGAGTACCTCATAGGTACTCCACCATGAGGTGCACCAGTGGTTAGGCACTCTGGTATCTTTTATTTAAGGTGCATCATTTCCCTCATTTTTCAGCCGGCAAGTGGCTCTGCGAAGGTACTTTCTGTAGCTAGCTTTAGAGGTAGCTTAAAAGGTCGTATGAAGAAAATTGGGTGCGTATTCTCACCCAACCAAGTTAGTCAGTGAACTCCACCTGAATTCATTTTAACTTTTCGTATTAACTAAGAAAAGATGTCCTGGCAGGGATAGTATTTTTATTTTATGCAAGAAAAATTGGAATTCCCTTACGTACTATAATGCAATTTAATGCATGATACAATGGGTTTAGCAAGTCTGAGGTCATTCTATCAGAGCTAAGTACTATACAATATCCATCCCTTTTTCCCAGCTATACTAGGGCAAACAAAGATTGAAGCTAAGACAGGTGTTTCCCATGATTTTATTAATAAAAGATTATGTAATGCTTATGAATTCCTTCTGTGATGGGACAGTCTTTACTATGTTTATACATGATGCTGCTGTATAACTATTTTTGGATTGGGAAAATAGATACTAGTGGCCAGTAGTTCAAAGACCATTTGCAGCGATCCCCGAAATGCATCTCGTTTGGGCCCATTTCCATCCGGGAACTTGTAACAGCTTAATCCGGCTAAAAACACACTCGGTTGTCAGGGCCGTAAATGAGAATACCAAAAACTTAACCTATCTATGACGTTGCACTATAGTGTAGTCGTCCGTCATGTGACAAGTAGGGCACAGTTGGATCGAAAATATCAACTTTTTGTCTTGAAATTTCAAACCAGTGCCTCCGAGTGTTTTTTTGTTCCTTAGATATATTCTCTACATTTTTTAAGATTAACTTCACGTGAAAAGGTATTGTATTGTAATTTTTAGGCACTGTTCGCGAACGAACAACACATTTTTTTTGGTAACATGACTCTGGTACAATTCCAGGATGGAAATGGGCACCAACGAGATGCGTTCGGGGATCGTGCAAATGTCCTATTGCCAGTTGTTAAAACTAATTATTGATCTGCAAAAATGGTAAATCTATGCAGAAATGGTATCAGTCTCATTGATATTATGGAATACCACAGACAGCTTCAAAGTTAATCTGTCTGCGGCTATCTTTCAATCGAAAAGAGCTTCCGTTTTGGAATGAAACACATTATGGTTCTAGAGGTGGACCCTTGATGGCAGACGGACATTTTTTGAATTTTGGTGGTTAGTGCTGCTGAAATTTTTTGTGTCCTCAAGGGACTTACCTTGTGCGATCTTGAACCGCTGGACAAAGTATCTTCAGGGACTCTGTCCCGAAAAAAAAAAAAAAAAAGGCACTTAAAGGGGCATTTCGTGATCCACAGCCTGGTCCCCTCGTCTTACCTAAAAAATATTGAGATTTTTATAAAATCATCTGAACGTTTCAGCCTTAGTAATCCACGTGTGTGCCCAATCTTACGTGCAAATTCGGTTGCATCTGTCAGAAATTCGCAGTTTTGTATTTTGCTGTAAGTAAACGGACAGAAATTACAGCACAATAGCCTATGGGACCGTGGGAAACGAGCAACCGCTCATAACACAAAACCGCAGATGGGGATCAGCTCAAATTTTGAGAATAAGCTTTTCACATGGAATCTAGTGATCAATGAATATAAAACAGAAGGTGCTGAATAAAGAAATGCCCTTTACTTCTGACATATTGACGATTGCTGCTGTCTTTTTATAGTTGTGATGTGAGGACATGTCAACGTCGAACTGCAATGCTACTTTCATTATGAACTTAACACATAGAGTGAACTAAGTACACTGTATTAAGGTGAAACGCGAGATTTCACATTATAGGTGTCCCTAAAAAAATCGAAAGTACTAATTTTGTCCTGATGTAAAGTTTTCCATCAAAATAGCTCCATCTGAAAGGATTAAGCTGAGAAATGTTTCTTTGGTACAAAAATTGTGACATTGCTAATTTTGTATAGGAGCAATACCAAATTCAGCATATTTTTTACATTGAATATAATGCACGTCAAAATGCCTTTTTTCTCTTTTTTAAGGGCATTTCTGTAGAGAAAATACAAGGCAAAGAAAGATATGAGTGTAATCTATATGACATTACTATTATTGACACATTATTTGGGTGCCTCAAAATCTCTCGTTGCCACCTTTAACATTTCTGTAAGTCGATGTTATTGTCATTGTTGTAATTTGTTTTGGACATTTCAACTCTGAACAACCAATGATAAAACAAATCAATAAATCGGTGGTTGTACTAAAATTCGGATCATTTGTGATCACAAATTTGTGGGTGTTTAAAGGCATTCCACATTGGATCCACAAGAATTGTAACAAACCTTCATGTAGGTGAGGAGTTTAACTAGTATTAACATATTTTCAATCCTTCTTACAATCTTCTCATCTGTTCTGATGTCATGCCAATTTAGGATTCAACCATTTACCATTGCCATCACAAATTAACCCCTGAGCCAACACACCTTTCATACAGCATAATGGCTTAATACACCACACATGTTTTGTTTCAATAACCAGTTGAAATGCAGCTTCCAAGCTCTTTAGTCCTTTTTAAACCTACTACCCTTCTTACGTGTTGCTCATGGTTAATATCCACCCAAGGTGCATTACCGGCTACAAAACCATAAGTAGCCGATACCCATTTTCGCTGGATTATTATACTTTGAAAAATGAAACGGGCCCATGCACTTTCTTTGATCATGTGTGTGTGCCCCACGGTAAACGTGTTACAACAAAAAAACGGGTTTAGTAAGACGGGGTAGAAAGTGATGGAATTTCATGACTGACATGGTAGACCGGTATGTTTTCTCAAAACTAAGTGGGATTTGGACAGTGATTTTGAGGCAATTCCACATAGATTTGCCCAACTACTGATACCATAGGATTTGTTTAGTTAGGATGAGAAACATGATGAAAAATGAATCAAAATGCAAGGATGTCGTCACACTGAAATCAGGTACAATACGCGCAGTGGATTTGAACGTCGATCAAGGAATGCCAACAGTTCATTGTTGCCTCACATAGGAGATGTGGACATGATTTCCAAATCTAAACATGATGTTATGTTGCATTAAGCCCTTTACTCTGACCTCTGGGATCAAATACCCCTATACGCCCATGAAGTTGGGCCCCGAGGCTGCTTTGGTTCTTGAATTAGGGCGGGGGGCCCCTACATTTTAACTTTGGCACCCCTGAATTCCTTGAACTTTCGCCCTCTGGGATGGGACATCCCAAAAGGCACATCAGTGACTCAGGGCTAAAAAGCCCCCACCAAGTTTGGGCTGATGATGGCTCTTTTTCTGAGTTAGGTTGACCCCTACATGGTTCTTGGTCCCTGTAGCCTAAACGTGGTTTTCTGTAGCCTTTAAACTTTGACCTCTGGGATCGAGATACCCAAAATGCACCTCATGGGTTCAAAGGATATAAGCCTTGAAAATTGGGCTACTGAGGCTGCTGCGGGTTCTTGAGTTATATGTCCCTTATATTTAATATTTGGGCCCCCCTGTGCACTTGGCCTTTGACATCTGGGGTCGAGATATCCAAAGCGCACATCAGAGCCCAAGTGCTATAAGCCTGAGGGTGCTGGTGGTTCCATAGCAAACGTCAATTATAGGAGAAGGGAGGAGAAGGAGGCTAAGCAGCCCCGAGGACAATATATCGCCTATGCCCATGCGATTATGAAGGAGCAAACTTAACAACATAGGACCAATATATCCCTGGTTTGCACATGCTAATATCCAAAGAAGATATCCCTTAAATCTCTAATGCCATTTTTTTGCCACTTTTCAAAAATTACGAAGCGGACACCCCTACCTTTGTTTAGTGGAAATTATTCCTATACTAACAGGCAATAACGCTCCTCCCTTTTTTTACGATTACGGTGCTCGTCAGCTCAGGTTGGTAGTCATTTTAACACCCGGTCATTTTCCTCTAAGAAGGACGTATTGCCATGCATTACAACACTACCTTCTCCATATGTGCTTTACCTAATACCAGGGTGTCCAAATGATTAGTACCCAAAAAATCTAGAATATCTAATTTTTTTAAATAATAAAATGGATGAATGGGGGTTTTTGCTTCAATCAAATCAACTTAGGCATCCTTTAAATTTCAAAAGTATTTTAAATCATAAAATCGGGCTAGCCAAAGTGTAAAGAAACAGTCCAAAGTGGCAGAGGTGGTGATTTCGTCCTTACGACAAAGTGCTAAATAGTTTCTAGAACTTGTTAAAAAATGGAAACAAACAAATATTGAGTTCTCTCTTTTTGCTTACAGTTGCTTTAGGCACTGTAAAAGCTGTAAAGTTTTAACTCAATATTGATTATCCATGCTACAAGGGTTGGTCATAGCTTGGTTACACATGAAACCCATGCTTATCTTGTATTTTGGGGGAGTTTTGAATAAGCTAATGAATGTTGTACTGGTAGGCTATTTCAGGCAAATTCCAATGATTACATTGGTAGAGATTGGAAGCCCTAACAAAATGGCTCGCCACTTTACTGTGCACATGAGGTCTTTCATTGCAAAGCTACTGGAGAACCAAATTGCTATAAAATTAAGAGACGATTTGCTGCGATATTCCTTATAGAGCGCCGCGTCCCTTCTAAATGTGCCATTGGGGCCTACATGTGAAAAGATTGATCGCCTGCAATAATCTTTTTTTTTCCCTTGTCCAAAATACGAAATTCCACCATGTCCTGCAAATGGGTACGTATCATCGGTTTGCAAAGGCCCGACTTTCAAGATCTAAAATTCTTCCGCAGCTTAAATCATGCCAATCTATTTAAATAATACCAGAGAACCCATATCATTTGTTTTCATGGCCAAAAAAAAAATAGTATTTTGGATATTTTTGGTACTAATCATTCTGGGACCCCCTGTCAGGACCCCATGACTCACAACAAGCTATATAACCATTGACCTGTGAAGAGTGTGGTAGCAACAGAGACAGCAAGCTTCAATTCCACCATTTGTTGAACAATTGTTGAAAAAGGAATATTGCATGTAAGTAAAAATTGTTCAAACTGCTAATCCCAGATGTTAAAAGTGATTTCAGCTTACATAACTTTATATATAATGTATGTTAGACCGAGCACTATTATCTGGTATTAAACTTGATTTCAAGCAAGGAATTACTGTTCAAATTGTGACTATACCCTGTATCTGAAGCGGGATCTGAAGCATGGCATAAGCCTTTTTCTTTTCAATTTTCGCTGGCCTTTTTTCATGTCTTTACTTGCCTTGATAGTTTTCCACAGACTTTCCGACATATCCTGTGGCGGGCAGCCAGAGTATCCCTCATAAAGTGTTTTTGGAGGAAAATGGGGTTTTTTTGTTCATTAGGAAAATGTATTTGTACCTTTACCTTTTGAACCTCTGACCCACTTGGTTGGCCATGCACCTGCATTTTCCAGTTTTAGTTAGGTACTAAGTGTACCGAAAGGTACTGGTTTTTGTGTCTAAGCAATCTACTATTTTCTCATTAACCCTGTGATATCTTAAGGAAAACGAATGTGGTTTTGATGTTGATATTGCGAAAAAAGTTGTCTAACTTGGTCGACCAATTAAATTGACGTATATTCTCTTCTATCACCCAATTCACATATCAGGAACCTGTTCTAACTGGTACTGCTATTGCTATTTCAGCAGGGTCCCTGTTATATCTGACTCAATGTATACACTTCATACAGTGCTATCATATAACAATAGTATTATCGCTTTACATGCCCGTAAAGCTTATGTAGGATTAAAATGAATCGCCTCCCACATCCTCCCTAGCTAGTGTAGTGGATTAAGACATCGATTTATACCGCGGTATCACAGGTTCGAATCAACCATGGCCTTTGTAAATAATGTATTTCATATTATTTTAGAAGTAAGGAGAAACATTACTAAGTCCGGTTTGGAAATACCGTGTAAATACGTTCAGGAACGCAAACCCGTTTCTACTTGGTACCTTCTGTTAGCACTGTATGCAGTATATACATTGAGTCAGTTATACATACCTTCGAGGATCTACCATTTATAACAGGTGTCCTTGCTATGTGATTTGTGTCATTCTAATGACATTAATCATGTTTTTAGCTCACTTTTAAATGGTTTTGAAATTATCGGCGTGAAATTTTCATTGGAATTTCCGAGGTCAAGGTCCACTCAATCAAGATGAAGCCTTTATGTAAGTAGTATCAATTCTGATTCTGTGCTCACCAGCATATCCTAGGATTACAAGGGCACTACCCTTATCCTTACCCTCAAACCTTTTTGATATCATTCCACAAACATTATATATATTATACAGGTGTAGAATAACCACTGCCCGGCGTACCATAGTCCGGGAACAATGGGTGAACAATAGGCAATCGATGCAGTTGACTTTTTAACGCAACATTAGTTTTTTCACGCTTTAAATTCCGTTTATCGTCTATGGAGTCCCATGACATGGCTCCTACCGACTAAACTGCTTTCACACCGTCGTCTGTCTTGTCTGACCGCGTCTATTTCTCGGAGACCGAGTGGCGCACGTTCCTATTGGTGGGTGGTGCCCCTTGACCTTCCCGAAGACCGAGTTTGTATTGTTTATAGTGGATCACCGGTCATTCAGGGGTCTGGAAGGTCAAAAACGGTTTTCAAACAGGTGCAAATGGGGTTGACCACGAGATTCTCATTAATTGAACATTCATGGTTGGGGTTGACCACGAGAATTCTCAGTGAACATTCAAGGTGGTGTGTTGGTTCACAACATGCAATTTGGACCACGAGGAATCTCAATGTTCAGCGGAGGGGTGCATTCAAGCAGGTGATCGATCGCGAACCCAAGGGTGATTCCTCACGAACCCCGAGACCGCCTAGTGTTTTTTTTTTTTTTTCGCATCGCAGCTGCAAAATAGGTTTGCACATATTGTGCAGACTTTTTGTCATTATGTTGATACTAAAATATGATTGTGTATTGTTACCGTAATATATAAGCTTTGACAATACCTATTACCAATACTGAAAATGATATGAATTCAAATGAAATTTTGGAATAGGCATGTTGCTAATGACATAAATTCTATGACAACCCAGAAAATCATATGTTGTAATGGAGTGAGGTACCTTTCATTCCAACATTTTTAATATGAATATTCCACTCGAATACAGTTTTGTTTTTTCTGTGGCGCCTCTTTCTTTCTTCCCGTATTATTTTCCTCTGAGATAAACATTATGAGAACGGACAACATATGTATATTTCGTTCTTTCAAACATTAACATTGCTCAGATTAACACAGCACATTCATCTGGGCACTGAATTAACTGTATTCAAATCTGATTCAAATCAGCTATAATTTCAAAAGGTAATAAGCAATTATAGATTGCTTTCTTCTTTTTAAATCCAGTCAATTCATTGAATTGATGGGATATTGCCATCGCTAGCGGCTGTTTTTTAATATGCCGGCTATTATTTGTGAACTAGTCGGCCGTTTTAGTGTCCCCCGTTTTCCCCCCCGAAAATTCGGCAAATTGTTAGCTGGAGGTAATGGCGTTTCGCCGTAGGTATTATTTTTTTTGAATTTTGTGCGGGAGGCAGTTGGGTGACTTTTGTATCTTTTTGTGTCAAGTTTTTGACAATCATTTGATGCCGTGCTTATCGTCTTTCGTACTGAAGCTATTGGTTTATGTGTGCACCTATTAACAGGTTCTAGTGGGATTCTTCTGGCGAAAATGAAATGGTGAATCGTGTGACAACCATATTCAGCTCATATCTACCAAGGCTTCCCAGGGACAGAGGTCAACACAAGTGCCAGTTTCTTTGACTTGAGTAGATTAGTATAAACAAATTTCCCTGGATGAAGGTCGCCCGACTATATAGAGATGACACAAAAGAAGTTGTTTAACTTGAGATCAGACTTGAGTTATGTTAATAACTCGGGTATTTTGCAACCAGTCCTCAAAGTAATTTTCAGCAAAAGTACCATTTGCCTTTTTAGTGAAGCAACTTCAAAATATTAAGTCCGTACCTTAGCAAAATGTGGTATCGTGTTACGTCCTTGGCTAAATCAAGCCTTTTTTGCCCATTATGGGATTGCATTTATACTGACTATGCATAGTGGTTATGGCATTAAAAGTTGTGGTTTGTTGGTTGTTTTGGTTCGACGGCACAGTTTAGAATTTTAGTTTATGTATAGTTGGAATATATTTTTGGAGGTCTTTGAGAAACAATTTTGGTTATGCTGAGAAACCTTATCTGTTGTCATTAATTTTGGTTGGCTGTTTTCGATACAATGGACATTGCTGAGACATGGTATGCACCATCCCACGTGGCTGTTTTCCTCTAAACGATGTTCCCCTACGTTGACCTTTTTACAGCAACCTTGCAACTGTTGAAGCCAGTTCTTGGTTTTCATAAGTGGTCCTTGAAAGCTGAAGTGCACGTTAATATATTAGGTTTTCTAGATTATAAAATGTCGATCTATAAATATGAAACAAAAGAGGGGTATTCACTTGCGACAGCGGTGGGCATACTCGGAATATTTTTTAATACCCTTACACTGGGATCTATATTCTATATACTATTGCGAGTTGGGACGACAACACGCTTGCCTTACTTTGTGACGGGTTTTTTAAATATTTGTGTCGACGGTGCTACATGATTGGGCCGAACATTTGGTCAAAATCTATATTCTAAAAAATCAACT
>JAMKCH010036610.1:0-14785 GCA_023653785.1 Ophioderma brevispina | reverse complement strand
CCCCGATTAATACTTATTCTAATTACAAAATTCCTTCGTTTGTGACAAAACAGACATTTCGAGCTTAACCATCACAGGTATAGTTTACAGCCAGTTACTAATGCAACCGTGTTGTAAAAATCGCAATTTTTTAAAAATGGGCGGGCGCTCGATCTTCAAAATAAATGTGCTAATATTGCTTTAACTGTCCACCAGTTAATGGACAAAAATGACAGAGCTAATGGGTGAGTCTTCACACTTCAAAAGTGCATGATGCAAAAAATAAAAAACTTACCTTCATTAGCATGATTAGAGCTACCATTGGTTCTACTAGCTGGGTATATGTAGCTCAGGAGGGGATACGACCCCGCCCAATATGGTAGGTGTATAGGTCCTCCCCTCGTTCCCTCCTGCCCCTGCCCTCCCCTCCCTTTACCTCCCTCCCTCTCTCCTTCCTTCCTCTCTGCCTTCCTTCTTTCTCCCTCCTTCTCTCCACTCACCCATCCGCCCACCAGCCAAAACACATTTTAAGAACACAGTGGCTTAGCAAGAAAACATGAAATAAAGGCAGCCTCTAATGACCAACAAATTCAACATGGGAATCACCCACCTTTAATAAGATCTCAGCATGGCAAGCAGAGTGCAGTCAGAATGAGCAGGGAAGTTCTGGATCCGTACCAAGGAAATTTCTCTGTAAGAGATAAGTCACTCAAGTATGAAGGAGCTTGTTAATTGAGACTTTTTTAAAATATACATATATAATCTCGTACGAGATACATTCTCTTACAGGCAACCAATGCAATTCCTAAAAAAGCCAGTTTAGAGGGCTGGTCCTGGCAACACGTATAAATATAAACATGCAGCTTATTTTGGAGGCACTGGAAAATTCTTTGAGGTTTGACAACTATTTAATCATGGGAAGGACAAAATTTGGCTGTGTTTCCAGCTACGCAATTAAATTACAATCAGGGAATTCCCATTCTAATTACCAAATGGCCGTCTTGTTAATAAAATTAAATGACAAGTATGCATTTTTGAGATTACCAATCATAGTAATAGTTTACGAGACAATTACCAACACAACTGTGCAAAAAATTCTCAATTTGAAAATTGGGGGGGGGGGCACTCTCAAAAATGTAATGTAATTGCGTAAGATTGTATTCTCAAAATGTACACTGCCATGCTGCAAACTGGGAATAGTTTCATTGATCATTACAATTTGGTTGCCAAAATATCAAGCAGTGCATGGTATTCAAATCTAAACAGACCGCATTAGCTCTAGTATTACACATGATGTAAATTATATAGAATTCTATATATATATATATTATATTCTATATATATATATACCAAACATAAAAAAATATTTTAAAATATGCTTCATTTGATGTCAACTGAAAAAAAGTGCATCCTAGTTCCAAATTTGGAGAACAAGAAAAAAAAAAGTGTGAAAGTTGGCTAGCTAGGTGCATTTGTTCAGCTTTGTACAAAATAAAATCTACAATATTTTTAACTCTTTAAGACGATTTGCAAATTTTCCACACAATGGTTTATGAAGCGTGCACTGCACCACTATGAGCCTTGCATTTTTAGCTTCAGGGGTTGTTAGGGCAGGTGAAACGGTTTTTGGCCAACTATTTCTGAGCAATATGACCTCTCGAGACTTTTGCCGTGGGATCAATTGAAAAAGTGCAATAATAACCCTCAGACGTTGTTCCTCACCCATTGTGCCAAATATCAGCTCCGTATGTCAGTCAGATGCACAGACAGGACAACTCTTGTTTTTATTTAGTAATAGATAATGAGCACTAATTATTAGGGCTAGTTAGACGTATGGCTTAAGCAATATTAGCCCATTTTTTTGAAGAGCACCCCCCAATTTTTCAAAAAAAATTGAGCGGGTTTTCACAGTTGCATTGGTAACGGACTAGTAGTAACTATACTGGAATGGTTAAGCTGTCAATGCGAGGTGGCGCCAAACGAAGGAATTTTGTAACTAGGAATAATTAATATCGCGGATCCGATAGTAATTCAACGGCTGGCTGGAAACGGCATTCCAAAATATGAACTAGCCGGGGAATAGCGCCATGTACGGATCCCTTATCTATTAGTTGTTTTATGGTTCAGGCAAGTCAAGTGGAGAGGTCATTTTCTTGAGGTGGCATATTTCATCAGGGAACGGACATTAAACTTAGCATTTCCAGTTTTGCCGTTAAGTACAATCTAAGAATCCCAATTCTAATTACAAAAATCGATCATTTTTTATGATAAATACGAATTTTTGAGCATTCGCGTTCACAGGGGTTGTAGTTTAGACAATTACCACATAGCGGTGCAAAATATCAAATTTTGAAAAATTGGGGGCGCTCTTCAAAAAAAATGTACTAATAGTGATTTAATCATGAAATGTCTCACAACGAGGCAAATAGAGTTTAGGAGTAGCACACCCACGGTTTTGAATTCATGGTCTTCTTTTTTCCCCTTTCATTTAACACCACCCTAGGGGTCCACAATTTCCATTGGGGATATATTAATCTTGAAAGTCCCCACCTTAGCAAAGAGACGTTGGTGTAGTACTTTGTAAGAAGAAGTTTAGGTTTGATTTTTTGTATTCTTTTTTACCTTTCTTAATTTTTGTCATTCCCATTAGTTCTGCTAAGCATAACTTCACATATGTCTTTAACATGTTGTCATTAACGGATCCGTTAATGACAACATGTTACAAGCGACCTGGCACATTTGAAAAATAGTGCGCCCCAAGATTTTTTCAAAATCGATATTTTTGCATGGTTGTAAGCTTTCATACACAAAAGCCCTCACCCGAATGATTAAGACTCATCAGCTTCCTTATGGGTAAACAGAAGATTTTGTAATTTTAGCGTCGCCGCGACGCTTAATTCAGCAACGACGAAAAAAAATAAAAAAAATGCGTTTAACACAAGACAGGCACGCAGTTTGCATGTTTCCCACGCTATCACACTGTTTGATCGGTCTATAACATTGTGGTTTTGTATATCAGTGAGTACGAGTCAAATTTCATGTAATGTACGCATTTGTTGATTAAAGTTCTGGAAAACTTAAAATTGGCCTACATTACCTGGATGTCTTTATATCCTCATATCAATGTTTTCCCCCCTATCTGTTTTGGGGTATGTTATTTTTATGTGTAATATCTCTGTTCTTCCAATGGGCTAGACTATAATTTGAGAGCAATTGAAGAAATTTCATATTTTGTGAACATGTGCCAGTGGCCGCTTTAAGACAAAGTGGAGTTATGCTTAGCAGAACTAGTATTCCCTGTGCTTGGGGTCTGGTGGTTAAGACACTATCAGTGATTTATCCGAATAGCCAAAATCTATTACTTTGCATGAATAGCTTACCAGTGAAGGATAAGTCTGTGGAAATTCTCACAGTTACTTTCCACTAAAGAAATTGACAGAAAGGGAGAACACGGCAGTGTTCAAAGATATGATTAAATTACGTGGGTGCAGTAAGTGTCCGAACGGACAGTAATGACTAAAATTCCTGATTTTTGTCTTATTAGGTTGCTTCTGGTTCAATCATTTCAGGCAGGTAGATCCTGTATTGTACAAAACAGTCCAAAAATCTGATTTTTGATGATTTTTTCAATTTCTGATTTAGCAAATCCTGATCGTGGCCTTTAACTAGAGAAAACATACAAAAGCACCCCGACCCCCACAACAGTGACTTGGATACTTAGAAGGAAAACTAAAAAAAGGATCCATTTGAGCCTTCAAGATAATTGTCATTTATTAAAGTGGCTCCGTAACTTATTATTCTTTCAGGCAATCTTATATTCAATGTTGTATTTAACTTAAGTGACAGGAGAGTTTTTTTAGGATACAAATTTCTCCGCAGATTTCACTGGATCGGTTGTATACCACACTACATAGACGTTTCATAGTTTTATTGAACAAACGAGTACAAAAGAACACCGTAAACTTTTTTTGAGCTTGCCTGCAATTGTAATCGTTCCCCATTGAAAACCAATGCTTTGAATTTCTGTCGTGCACAACAGAATTACTAAATCATCATCTTATCACATAAAGATTGTTTCAACAAATCGCTTAGTCACTTCAGGTGTGATCTAATACAATAGTTTTAAAGCATTCCAACTACGCAAAAAAACGGGGTTCAACAAATTGGGGGCCGCTTCTTTCTGGAAATCTCATGTCTCTTTAACCAAATTTAAAAAAGCTTGGAACTGAGAGGAACCGGCTGACATTTACACCTATTTATGTAATATGTTTAAACAAATAAAAAGTTAATAGCAAGGTCAATCTTTTAAAGTGGCATTCTTGGGGCATAGGGGCGCTTTTCCCCCCGGGTGCAAAAAGGGGGCACCAAAAGAAGGAAAGAGGAAAAGGAAAGGGAGAAGGGCAGGAAAACTTGAAAAATGAAGAAAGGAAAAGAAAGAAAATTAGAGATGGGAATGGGAGGAAAGAAAAACTAAAATGAAAAGGGGAAGGACATTAAAGGGGAAAGAGATAAGCTTATGGTGAAACGTAAGAACTAAGAAATTAAGGCAAAAATGGTATAAATTGAACAAACAATGTGTCAACAAAATGAAAAAGGGAACATATAAAAATATATTAGAGGGAGGCCAAAAAGTAGTACAGGGAACCTTTACGTCGTTTTTTGATATTGGTCGTCGGCACGAGGTAAAGGCCAATAATGCATTGAAAAGACGTAGCATCATCACTTATTAAGTATGTACTTGTCGACGCAGTGCTGCGTCGTAAGTCAATTACACTAAGAAAATAACCCATGGCCGCAGTAGTTATCATGCACCTACTGTACTTGTTATTTTATCTCCTGCATTCTGTTTTATTCGAATGAAAATAAAGATTAAGTCTGTAATTTTGGAGATATTCTTGTCCGGATTCGTGCTACACGCTTTGACTTGTAAGGTCGTCATACTAACAATGAGGGTGAGTCGAATTGTGAAATTCAAAAGTTGATAATGACTCGCTGACATGCCCGAAATTTCAGTATGACTCTGTTGTACTAGCCAAAAAGCACAATAACAGCAATATATATAAACGAAGGGTGGTGAATACATTGGAGTGTTCCAAAGCTTAGTTTTTACTGGCAACGCTAGTACATGGAGGCTGTATGAATACCTCTCTGTGTCACGGGAAATCCTTCATCGTAAACTTGTCCATACCCACCCTAGCATCTGGCCAGGCAGACGTTGCCAGGCCCGCCGCCCAGCAGTACTGTATAGGGCATGAGTGCCCAGTAGCCTTCTCTGGCTCATTGGAGTCCACTTCCGCGTGCATCATGCAAACCACACGGGCCGGTATCGGGGCCGCGACTCTCGAGAATATTCCCACTGCAGGATCAAAACATCACGAGTTTATTGGGAAAATCCACTTGAATTTATCTGACCACACCGTGATCGACAGGTGCAGAAATGCATACTGGCAGGCCTGCGGCAGGGTACTAGGAGGGCGCCTGTACAGAGAGTTACAAGTTTTCCAGGGGTGGCGGCTCAAGAAATCCCAAAAATTTAGACGTCGCCCATCTTGTTACACAGATCAAAGTATTTATTAAAAAGGCAAACTACAAACTAATATTTGATTCTCTCTCCACATTTTTGTTGCTTCTCCCTTTCTATTGTGGGATCAAGCAAAATGAGTTGAAGTCGCGTCAGAAATTTGAGTTTTACGTTCCATGTTGTAACTTATGCCACCACTTTAAAACGCACTATTTGTGATGGAAACCCCCCATTGAAATTGACCAATTAATTCCAAAGATATAATCAGGTAAAGGTGTCAAAACAATAGGAAACAGCCATTTCGCCTTTGTTTGGCTTATAATCTCAAAAATCAATATGTGTGAATTCCGACTAATTTTGCTTGTTCACACACATAATTAACCTCCTCTAACAGGCCAGAACTAAGCCTTCGCAAAAGATATGAGGAACCCCCTGTGGAGTAAGGTAATTGACATTTCAGCACTTTAGCACCTACTTTATTTTTTTGTTCCTTTGCAATGAAGCCCACTATCAGTGATTCCATCCGAATGAGTCAAAAATATTTTAAATTTGCAGAATACCTAAAAGTGACAGTAAAGCTGTAGAATTGCCTCCTAGTATTTCTTCAACTGAACATTGTCAAGAAAAAAGAGAAGAAATACAGCACGTGTAAAAGATAAGATTGAATCTCCATTCATTTAGTGTTTTGTAGCAGGTCCTTATGGACAGGTTGTTTGTAACTAAAATATCAGATTTTGTCCTTAGTAGTTTACTTTTGTCCATTATAATTAGGTTATGTTGGATACCTATATTTGTTACAGGCACGCAAATATCTGATTTTGATATTTTTTCCATTTTCTGATTTAGCAAATCCAGTTGAGAGTGCTTTTAAATAATTCTCGACTGTGATAGCAACTTTTTTGCAATCAACGGCTGATAAAAACTTATTGAAAATAGGCAACTTCATTTGGTAGCTATTAAAGAACAACGATATCCCCTGAGTGAAAATAGAATTCCTAGACATTTTTTATTAACTGAAGATAGCAATCCTTCTGTTATTCTGAAGATAGGAAATAGGGTTCCTATCTACTGAAGATAGCATATACCTTTGCTATTATGCCGAAGATTAGAAAATCATAATTATATAGCAACTCCTTTTGCTCTATTCAAAGAGAGAAAAATCATATTGCTGATCTACTGCGTGCAAAGTTTTTAAGAAGAAAATATTTGCTCTCAACCCTTCGTAGCTGTCAGCACCATTAGCGGGCCTAGTGGTCTTGCTGATGTGAATTTGGTCAGGGATTTCACTTGTCCCCCAATTGGCATACAATCATTTGTGGATAAATGTGGAACATTTGTGATGTGTTCATTCTCCATGAAAACACTTAATGCTACTTCAAATGGCATCGATTTTTCCTTCAAAAACCATGGGTAAAAACAAAATGCATCCGAACATCTATCTGACGAAAAGAATTCCTTATACATTTTTATTAACTGAAGATAGCAACTCCTTATGTATATACTGAAGATAGGAAATGTGTTCCTATCTACTGAAGATAGCAAATACCTTTGCTATATACTGAAGATAGAAAATCATTTTGTTTTCTGTAATTATATAGCAACTCCTTTTGCTATATTACGACCCAGAAACAAGAAGAAAAACATGTGTATCTTACTGAGATAACAATGTTTATATACTGAAGACCAGAAAATTCATTTGCTATACCCTTCTTAGTTTTAGAACCATATTGGTATTGTCGATTGGAATTTGTCAGTGATTTCACTTGTGCCAATTTGCCTGATAGGTGGTACCTTTATGTGATGAAAACACCCATCTAATTAAAAGACACAAGGACATTTCCAAATGAAAGCACCCTCACTTTTTGAACCCAGGAGGTTTTGTGTCATCGGCCTTTAACGCAAATAATGCCAATTTTTGAGACGCGCCCCCCATTTTCAAAATTTGATTTTTGGCAGTTACAGATTTTTTACAGATTAAAACATACTTACCCCTGCTACCTTATTCACCTTATAAAATAGCTTAGTTTGCCTCACATTATACTAAAAACAGAAAAATCATGTGCTATCTACTGAAGATAGCAATGTTTATATAGAAGACAAATTATTTTGTATCTACCTTAAATAGCAAGTTTAATTTTGCTACAAACTGAAGAATTTATTAAAAGGATACAAACAGAAGGAAATTTCTTTTGTTTACTATAAATTGCATCTAACACAAACAAAACAGATTTTTTTTTCAGTTAAAGGATATAAAGCACCGCTATGTGAGAGATAAAAAATGCTGACATGCATTTTTTAGCTTATACAATAGCTTTTTAGCTTTAGCTTATAGTTTGTTAAAAGTTCCATATAACTACTTAATGTAGAACAAAAATGCCAAATAGTGAAAAAATGAAACTATTGAGGAATTTGACATACCATCTCCCGCATATAGAAATACAGCGATGAATGTGAAAACTCAAAATCTCACTAAACAGCGGATGTGGTTTACACCAGTAGATAATAAAGATCAATAACATTTGTGTTTGAGTTCAATCTGTACATGTCATGGTGCACAATATTACGCTTATAAATCTGGCATATTCACAAGGAAAGGCTTTTTGATCTCAAGTCGGAATTTTTGATAGCATTGTATAGAAATTACAGAATCGGATAAAAAGTATCGCCTTGTCTTTTATACAGATTTCAAGCCAACCATTTGCAGGTTATGTAGCACATCATGCCAGAGGAACCCAAACAATACCAAAATACAAGATTGACGCTTTTTTATGTTTCGGATGAACAAATCGTGCTTATCCCTTGAAGGATATCCAATTGTAATGCACTAAAATCACAAGGAAGCCAAAAAAGTGTTCTTACTAATTCTTGTAACAATATTGTATACTTTTTTTTATTTACCAGCTTGAAAAAAAATAGAGAAACTTCCCAAAATAGATTGCCCGATTGGCTAAGTGTCTCTGAATATTTTGTCCTCATCTTTTCCCCACATAAGATCCTTGTCTCATGTATTTAAGCATTACCAGTATGAACTTGATCCAAAAACTACCTTGAAATTCGTATCAACCAAAAGGGTATACTAGAGCCAATACAATGACCCCGAAGATGACCCATGATGACCTTTGACTATTCCCATAAGGACCCTTGTCTCTTGTATAATACAAAAGTATGACTTGTCCATCCACTGCCACTAAAAAGCTTACGTAAGTGGAACCAAAAATGTTGTGTTATACTAGATCAATATAGTAACCCTAAGTGACCACTGAATGAACACATTTCACCTCATTATCTGTTACCCTAATAAGAATACTTTTCTCAATGTTTAAAAGTATACCAAGAAACATGATCCATCACGTACTAAAAGTTTACAGCAAGCACGTTGAAAGTGTCAACCAAAAAGTGTGTAATAGAGCAATACAATGACCCTAAGTTGAAACCTGAAATGGACTTGGACCTCTCATATTGCCTAAGCCAATAATGACCTTTGTCTCAATGTATAAGCATACCAAGTTTGGAATTCATCACTTAAATGCTTACAGAAGTTGAAAAGTGCAACTTAAAAGGGTTGTGTATATAAATGTTTGACAGACACCACGGATCGGACAACATAAAACATTACATTTCTTATATTAAAAGGCCCACGACTCAGAGATTTTATCGATGAGGGTTGCACTCAATTTCAAACAAATCGTGTTTTTTGCATACACTAATGCTTGCCATATAATAACCCTGTGTGAAATAACTAACGCCTCAATTTGTTGTCCTTCAGTTAGAAAATCACACCTTTGTTATAAAATCCGGAGGGGATCTGGATTTTTGGGGGTTTTTTTTAACACGGTATCCTATGGTACTGTTAACTGTTCGCAAAAGGGTACTGCATGAAAAATAAAAAATATGATCCATCTCTAAACTGTAGAATTAAGCATGTTAGGGCGAATTATCTTTAAGTTTTAGATGGCGATTGAATCATTACACAAAAATATATTTTGCAATCTCTGAGTCAGCCTTTAAGGGACTACATGTTTATGGGATAATCTGAGATTTGGGCCAAGTTTTTTTAATGTTATATAAAAGATAGTCTAACAACATTGTTTATACTATAACCCACTTACATTAATTCTGAAACAAACAATGTACAAGCCCATCCCAAAGACGAAGGACCGTGCAAGTTCACGATTTGATCGGATTTTGTGTCCCAGTGCGGAGAGAGCAAGAAGCAGACATGCACTGCCGAGAGAGACACACGCACGCACCAAAACACACACACACCACACACACCAATCACAGAGGATGAATTATAGTTTGATGATTAATATATGTGTAAAAAACCAGAATTTGTTTTAGGGTTGTAATTATCTATCATTATCCAGGTAGAACAATTCATTTGAAGTTTTAGACTACTAGTTCTCCAGGTAGAACAAGGATGGGTATTTTATTAATCTTTTGCTGGAGATGGCCAGCGCACCACAAGGTGAAAAAAACCCATATGCGCTTGGCCGGATTCGAACCGGCGACCTCCCCCCGTATTACTAGTGACGGCGCTCGCCTCTAAACAACTGAGCCACAAGACTGTGGGTTGGTAGAAGAGCGATTAGATAGCATTTCTATAGGTGTTAGGTTAGAAAGGGTTGTCTATCGCTTCCTAGCGGATAAGCATCAGAACGGGATATTTACTATACAATCTGTATAGAAACTTCATTTGGTATCTACTTAAAAGTCTTTCCTTTAACCCTCTACTGAAGATAATAAACTCCTAGTGCTCATATTATTGAGACAGATCATTTTACCTAACCAAATACCGTTACTATGTACTCGAAATCGTACCCTTCTTGGTTATCAAAAAAATTAGTTTTGCCATTTGCTATCTACTGCAGATAGAGCAACTGCAACCTGCAAAATAATACTGAGGAATAAAAATTTTAATAATACTGAAGAGAAAGGCATATAGATTTTCTTTACTATATACTGAAGATAGCATTATTTTTCCATTAACTGTAGATCAACAAAACCTATATCACTGAAGATAGGCAACTCCTTTTGGTATCTACTGTTGATAGCAAAATCCTTTGGGCTGGTACTGAGATAACTCATTTGCTATCTGCTGACAGATATCACTCCTTTGATATCTACTGAACACAGCAATTACTTCCTATCTACTGAAGATATCTGCGACTTTGCCATACTAAATGTAGCAATCCTTTGGCAATTACTGAACACATCACGTTACTTTCACTATCTACTGAAGATATCAACTTTTTGCCATCTACTTTCACTATCTACTGAAGATATCACTCACAGTTTGCCTCTAATAATGTAGCAACTCCTTGCTATTAATGAACACAACACATTACTTTCACCATCTACTGAAGAAATCTAATCCTGTTCATATCTGGCGAAAGAGGACAACTTTGCTATTCACTGAAATAGCCAAATAATTTTGCTGTCTTCTGGATAAGCTATACTCCCTTTGCTTATTGGGTGGTTTTATAGTAAAGGTACCTAAATGGAACATTGTGTTAAATTTTTCTTCAATCTGATGAAACAGATTCTTGAACACACTTTGTTCAATGTGATCTTATATGGATATAAACAAGGAGGCCGTTCACAGCAGCCGTTGAAGTATTATCGGAGATCTCCGATAATAAGATTCTAATTACAAAATTCTTCGTTTGTTGACACACAGACATTTCGAATTAAACCATTCACAGGTATAGTTTACAAAAAAACACCAAAAACGAAAAAAATAAAAAACTTTTAAATGTAAAAATCTAAATTTTTTTGAAAATTGGGGGGCGCTCTTCAAAAAAGTGCTATTTATTATTGCTTGAAGGGCAGGAAAGACACATAAAGATCACTTGTCCACTGTTGTTGTCTGATATGATGTTAATATGTGACGTATGTATGTGTTGTCTGTGTTTTAAAATTTGCCTGTAATATTGCATACTTCAATTGGCTTCAACCACAC
Organism: Ophioderma brevispina; assembly: GCA_023653785.1. NCBI lineage: Eukaryota > Metazoa > Echinodermata > Ophiuroidea > Amphilepidida > Ophiodermatidae > Ophioderma > Ophioderma brevispina. The sequence continues at coordinate 3,323 of JAMKCH010036610.1, read as the reverse complement.
TTGTGATCATAGGTGTTGCACATGGGATTCCCTCATTGTTGATGAGAGGTTTAATTTAAAGTCACTACCTTGTAAAGGTCAATTTAGGTCAGGTATTAGAAATGTAAAATTGACCTCAATTGATAAGTTGGGAGATGGGGGTTAATCCAAACTTGGTTATGGATATTACATCCAAATCCTCATTTGTTTATGAGGTCAAAGGTCAATATCAGGTCAAAGGTCATTGAGGCCTATCATTCACCAACTGCGACCGACAGTGTTGGTGACACTAGAAGTCCAAGGACTGCATGTATTTTTTGCATATTGAAATGCTTTACCAGTACATTAGATCACACCTGAACGAATGATCCTATAGCAGTCTACTAGGGGAGGGAAGGAAAAAGAGGAAGGTGGGGCATTCTATGACAAACATATGCTGGACATTACTCTGCCAAGGATACACAAGATAGTTATACAGATAGCATCCCATTACTTTCTATGAGCCCAGCAAACTCTCTTTTGTTATCTTCTGAAGCGAATCGCTCTTTTGCATCCACAAAAACAGCTCCTTTGGAGATAGCAAACTCCATTGCAATCTACTGAAGAATATCTACTCCTTTTGCTATCTACCGAAGTGACACTCCAGATATCACCCTCATTTGATACAACAGGAAGCCGAGCAAACTCCTGCATGTAGATACAGTGAAGAGAGTAAACCCTTTTATTCATGAACATAACTCTTTACGATGTAGAAGATAGCATTTTACTATTCACTGAAAGGAAAGCAACTCTTTTGTTTATTGCTGTCCACTGAAGAATGACAGAAGAAAGGAAAGCAACTCTTTTTGTTATTGTACTATCCACTGACGAAAGCAACTCTTTTGTTATTTTACTATCCAATGAGAAGGAAAGGGGGAAACAGCTTTTTGTTACTTATATTTCCACTGAAGCGCACGGCAACTCTTTGGTATTTTACTGTTTCCACGGAAGAACAAAGAAAGAAGAAAGCAACTCTTTTGTTATTTTATATCCACTGAAGGAAAGAAAGCAGCTCTTTTGTTATTTTACGTCCACTGAAGAAAACAACTCTTTTTGTTATTTTACTGTCCACTGAAGAAGAAACAACTCTTTTAGTTATTACTATCCACTGAAGAAAGAAACAGCTTTTTGTACTTTACTATCCACTGAAGCAAGCAACTCTTTTGTTATTTACTGTCCACGGAGGAAATAGAAAGCAACTCTTTTTGTTTATTGTACGATCCACTGAATGAAGCAATCCGCTTTGTGTTATTTTACTGTCCACTGAAGAAAAATGAAAACAAACATCTTTTTGGTATTTACTATCCACTGAAGAAAAACAGCTTTTTGTACTTTACTATCCACTGAAGCAAGCAACTCTTTTTGTTATTTTACTATCCACTGAAGAAAGCAACTCTTTTTGTTATTTTTCCTGTCCCACTACGAAAGCAACTGTGTTGTTTATTTGCTGTCCACTGAAGAAAGCAACTCTTTTTGTATTTTACTATCCACTGAAGAAAGCACTCTTTTTGTTATTTTACTATCCACTGAAGAAAACAGCTTTTTGTTAACTTTACTATCCACTGAAGCAAGCAACTCTTTTTGTTATTTTACTGTCGCACAGAAGAAAGCAACTCTTTTTGTTATTTTACTTTCCACAGAAGAAAGCAACTCTTTTTGTGTTATTTTTCTGTCCACTGAAGAAAACAACTCTTTTTGTTATTTTACTGTCACTGAAGAAACCAACTCTTTATGTTATTTTACTATCCACTGAGAAAACAGCTTTTTGTTAGTTTACTATCCCTGAAGAAAGCAACTCTGTTTGTTATTTAAACTGTCCACGTAAGAAAACAACTCTTTTTTGTTGTTATTTCCTATCCACTGAAGAAACCTTTTTGTTACTTGACTATCCCTGAAGCAAGCAACTCTTATGGTTTATTTTACTATCCACTGAAGAAAGCAACTTCTTTTTGTTATTTTGCTGTCCACTGAAGAAAGCAACTCTCTTTGTTATTTTGCTATTCCACTGAAGAAAGCAACTCTTTTGTATTTTACTATCACTGCAGAAAACGCTTTTTGTTACTTTACTATCCACTGAAGAAAGCAACTCTTTTTGTTTTTTTACTGTCCCACCGAAGCAAGAAACTCTTTTTGTTATTTTACTATCCACTGAAGAAAGCACTCGTTATTGTTATTTTAAACTATCCACTGAAGAAAACAACTCTTTTTGTTATTTTACTATCCACTGAAGAAAACAACTCTTTTTGTTATCTACTGGGATGAAAACTTCCTATCCACTGAAACTAGCAATTGTTCCTTTTGCTGTCAACGAAGGATACTCCTTTTACTTTAATATACTTGAGAGAGTAACTCTATTATTAAACCTCATGAATATCCATGAACGTAATGATGCTATTTCATTGGCGGATTCCTAATTACACATGCTATTTCCCTAGGGAAATAGATGGAACTCTTTCCCATAACCTCTCCCAGAGTCACGTGAGGTCGTAATAAACAATACTACTGGTTTTAGATCGGGAAATAGGGCACACTATTTTCCTTGGTACTTGAGAAAGGGGTGATAGTCTAGGAAATTTTGGAAGGTTGCTTTTTTTTTTTTTTGCTATATTTTGTAAACTTCATATGTTGTAAGTAGACCCTAAAATGTAAAAAGTATTCGCTACATTTTTTTTCGATGTGCAAGGGGGGTAGCCAGCAATTTCCAAATGGCCCGCCATTTTTTTCAATATTTTTAGCTTATTTTGACTAATATTTCCAGTTTTATGAAGTTTAAAGATTTTCTATCATGTGTTATTCACTTATTAATCATGATGATAACATTAAATAACTTTCGATAACTCTTGAATTAATCCGTTCGCAGTTGGCGCGAAAATTCAAATGGCCTCCATTTTGATAGTTTTTGGTTTTTTGAGTATATTACGGCTATACTTCCCAATTGTTTGTTCCTTGAAATTTCTTTCTGACATTAAAGTATGTGATTTAATACACTATATTTAATATCAAAAAATTTAGTCATATTTTACCATGATTTTCAAATCATTGCATTCGTTGCTTAGGGACATTTTGTTCCAAAATGACCGCCATTTTATTTTAAGTGTTCTTCTTTTCTTAATCATAAACAAAGTCGCAGCTCCCAAGGAGGGCATTTCCCCCTCATCAATTTTTTTTTTCTTTAACCACCCCGTTTGCCGCCCCCCCCCCCCCACCCAAGAAAATTCAGATCATTGGCAAAATCACAGTGATTTTGGGGACCAAAAATCACAAATTTGACAAGAAAACCGCGATTTTGGGCCCCCAAAATTGGT
>JAMKCH010036609.1:0-26922 GCA_023653785.1 Ophioderma brevispina | reverse complement strand
TACCTGTGGTTATGAAACAGTACCACAGACATTGGAACACCCTCTTGGTCGGCCCACTGCTGGAGCAATAATGTACAGACAAGGACCGTGCGGAATTCAGTGAAGCAGCCCAGACGTGTGCTACCCATCTCTACCTGGATCATATTTGAGGAACCACAGTGTTTGGACACCCGATAAGAAAAGAAGTGATAGGTTGAGTTTGTGCTATTATCATCATAGCTTTGTCTTCCCTGTAATTGGGTACAATATGAAGGTTTTGGGTTGAGAGTTTGTAAAATGTAAGGCCCAAAGTAACCAAATACTCCAATATGATCATAGCTATCATGCGTTTTTTATACGTGCTCCATCATGTGTTGTTAGCTTCAAATAAACGACCTTAAACGCATATATAATTGAAAAGCGCTGTGATATGGTGGAAATAATCCTTGCTCTGCTGTACACGTTTAGTATGTGATCAATCGATAACTTCTTCTTTTTACGCGTATCCAAAAGTCATTGGTAATGGTTGTGGTGGTGTCAGGATTTATTCAATGAGTGTGCTGACCCTGGGCCGCGCGTATCAATGAACGGACGCTACTAACACGGCCCGCTTTTGAGGCGGGGCGGATTGGGAAACGGATGGGAACCAGTCAGGGGTTTTCAACCCCCTACTCTTTGTATTCGCCATGACTGGCGCTGTACATGTACAGTTGTGACTCTCTGTACACGGGACAGACGGCTTAAGTCCCTCCGAAGGACGGGATGCTTTCATGATCATGTGCCCAATTACCAAGTGAACCAAGTGAAACATGGAGGAGAGCGTGGTTTTCTGTATTTAATCAATAGCTGGTATACAGATCAAATCCAGAGAATGAAGTACCCGAATAAATCCCAGCAATGTGACCACGACCCACCGGGTTCGAACCCGGGAATTTTTGATGGTAAGTTTGCGCCACAGGCAGCACCCTAACCGCTAGGCCCGCACTCTCCCATAGAGAACTAATACCAAGTGTAAAAAGAATAACCACAATGTGGAAATTACTCCATATTTTTATTTTTTTTTTTTGTTAAACTAGTTACGACGTCTCGGGACGACCCAAATTCAGAATACCTTTTAACACAAATAAATGAGCCTTGTGCACAAATGATCTAAACTTTATACAATAACACTGTGTTAATGATTTTAATCAGTGTTTCAAGAATGTGAGGTAATTCAAGAACTCTGGTGTAATTGTATTGGTATTTTGGTCCGTGGCAATTATGAACCATTTGATTCATAAATATAACTTAAATGTTCCATATGACCTATTATCTTCATATTGTTTATGGTTTTCATAAAGGTTGGTTAAATTATCTCATATGTCCGTACGTATGGCTTATTGTTACATGAACGATGCCTCTCATCCAAGCAGCCAGCTTAAAGAGCATGAGGAGACTTTACAGAAGGAGCGCCCCCAATTTTTCTCGAACCTAGGTTTTTTTACAGTTATTAAAAAAAAAAAAAAAAAAAAATTAGGGGTGTTTTTTTTTTCCCCCCCCCCACACTAAAGTGAAATAAGCGAATACGCCGTATTATGTAATTAAGTGATGAGTAGTAGTTTCGATCGTGCACGACAGAAAGTCAAAAGAATGTTTTTCATGGGGGAAACGATACGATCGCAGTCAAGTCAAAACAAAAAACAAGGTTGCGGTTTTCATTTGCACCTGTTGTCCAAAACCTTCCAAAACGTTTCTCGTATAGGTGGTCTACAACCGATCCAGTGAATGAAATTTGAGAGAATTCATATCCTAAAAAAAAAATATCCTCCTGTCACTTTTACTATCACATCTGCTCTAGTTGTATTTTTGTAGCAATTTGTATTTACCATTATAACAATATAATTTCGAGTATTATAGGAATATCCTTCAATTCCCCTTTCTAAATTTGCTACTTTCTGGCATGTATCTGCTTTAACTGAATTTGTGAGCCCTAGTTATAATATTTGTAACTTTAAATATGTGTATAAATAATGGGTGATTTCATTATCGATCTTCTCCTCTCTCAGTCTCTCTCTCGCTCTCCTCTCTCTCGTACCTCTTCCCTCTCCCTCTCTCTCTCTCTCTCTCTTTCAGGGACAGTGATTACCAAAGTTATACGAATTCGTTAATCCACTTTTTTTTACGATTTTTTCCTCCCGCACAATGATCGCCACTCGATTCAGCATTATAGTGCCAGGCATACCCACGGATACCAGACTGTCTTTATCAATAAAATTTTTGATAATGCATTTGCTATCGTATTAACCTGGCGTTATTATTATTACAGATCTGTTGGACCATTCCTTTACCTGTTTCCCACATCCACAAACAGAGGCATACACCACATCAACAGACATTAACAATTACAGGAAAATCTCGCCAATTCAACTCCACATCGAAATGCCTTAATAATAATGCCTTATCCCTTGTTTGATTGGACACAGGTACCTTATATCCAGATCCGGATCAGCTATATACATTTATGTCTAATGTTTTCACATTCATTGTTCAATTTTAAAATCAATATCATTTGAAAATCGTAACATCACAACCATGTGTCACCGAAGGACTATAATAAATTTATAAAGCCGATTACAAGTAAACAAAATAAAAAGGCAATCAATTTCTATTTCTTATGATTATTTTAATCCCAACAGATAGAATGAAATAAAATGAGTACTGTTAAAAAGGAATCTCTACCAGATCATGTAATATGATGAAGAGTAATCAGGTAAGATTCCTAAGCAACACTGACAAATTCTCATTAATTTGTTATTATTTCCCTTATCCTTCTTTCTCCTTGGCTTGGGTTACTCAGTAAAAGCAGTAATGCATATTTGTTGAAGAGCGTCCTTCCCCACTTTGAGTTTTTTTTTGCACTGTGGTGGGTTGCTGTCTAGTCACTATACCTATGAAGGGCGACAATGCTCACAGTCTGTATTGGTCATAAAGAAGGGATTTTTTGTCCCCGTACGAACGAAGTTCGGAGGGGACTATAAAATGGGCTCCGTCCGTATGTCCGGTTTCCGTCCGTCCGTCCTTTTGTCCGTTCCTATGTCCGTCCGTATGTCCGTGATAAATATGTTAACCCTGGAACATTTTGGGATATCTTTTTTTCTTGATGAGCTAGAGAGCCAAACTTGGGGTATTTTAAGGAGGTGTATCCCCTACTCACCAGGTCATTCATCCCCAGGGTCATCCCCTGGGGCTGTCAGGGGGTAGGGGAAAAGGTCAATGGAAACAGGGTCAATATTGCACAAAAATGTCAACATTGTGTCACTTTATCTGGAGTTCCGTAAGGGCCTACGATGATGTAACTTGGTGGAAGAAGCAGGTTATTAGTTACCAACCTGTTAGATTTTGGTGTAAAATATGCAATTAAGTATCTAATTTGCGTAATTTATGAATCTTTCTCTCCCAAGTCTTGTTTACAAGTTTTCTGGATTTCTGGGAGCGTATACTAGTAACTTAGTGGATGGAAGCGGGCTGAGGAGTTTCTTCGACTGATTAGATTTGGGCGAATTTTATTTAGTTCTGGTTGTCAGGTCAGTCTTTTTGGGTTGCCAGCCCTGTTTTTACATTTTCTGAAAAATGTGAAATCGTAAATTCAAGTTTCGCGCCGCTTTCCAGATCCGGTCTGGTCCCAAATTTTAATGTGGTCACATGAATTTTTTCAAAAATAGTGTTCCACATTGAGAAAATTATCATAGTTTTTACTAATTATCCATTTTCAGGGATTTTTTGGCATTATAATTTCACAAGATTTCTTGAGTCATTTAAAACCAAAATATAACCATTTCCCTTTCAGTTTTTTTTGCTAGCTAGTGATGGCCAAAATAAGGGTTGGACTGGTGCATTTTAGATGCACTTAGTAATCCCATATTCGTCTGGGACATAATTTGACGTTCAAATACAAGTTCGCCTTGTTGAATTACAATCGGGGATTTCCCGATTCCTAATCACACTGTGGTCCAGGAATGCAAATTCCCTGTCTTGTTTCTGTGATCGTTTATTATGAAATAGTTTCCATCTCATGAAAATGACTCAACTTAAAGGCTGACTCAGAGATTTCCCGAGGAGGCGTACTGATTATCCAAGCTTTAATTATTCTTATAGTATTAGAGGGGATCTCCGATACTAACTATTAGAATTTAACAATTCCTTCGTTTTGACAACATAATAGAGACAATTCGTAGCTTTATAAATCACATTACCGTTTACACCAACTAGTTATAAAACTGTGCGAAATATAAACATTTTTAACGTTTGGGGACGCTCTTCAAACAATGTGTGCTAATAATTGCTTTTAAAAAGCGGCACTGGCACATTTTTCACAAAATCTGAATTTCTTTCTTCAATTTTGCTCGCAAAAGATCGTCAAGGCCATTGGAATACCAGAGATATATTGTACACAATAAAAATAACATTCCCAAAACAGATAGGGACATTGATATGAGGATAAAGACATCCAGGGTAATTTGTAGCCAACTTTTAAGTTTCCATAACGTTAATCACAAAATGTGGTATATTCATATATTTCTTGACCGTACTCACGAATTAAACCACAAACGTTATACGTCAACAGTGTGCATAGTGTGGGGAACATGCATACGCGTGCGTGTTCTTGTGTTAATACGCCATTTTCGTCGTCCTGCTGATTTATCGTCGCCGACGACGTTAAATTACAAATCGTCGGTTTACCCATAAGAAGCCGATTTGATCTTCATCATTTCGGGTGAGGGCTTTGTATATAAAGCCTTACAAGCATGCAAAATATCGATTTTTGAAAATCTTGAGTGGCGCAATATTTTTCAATGTGCCAGTGTCTCTTTAAGTGTACGTGTATTTTTGTCAACTATAAAAAGGCATTCAATGTCAAAGAATGCATTCAACGATATCATTAATTTAGACAATTTTAACGTATACACCCGCTTACAGCATATCCTCATGTTCTCGTTTTTTCAATGAGACATTCATGAAATTCTGATCAATCAACTAATATGACCGGTATATCGAGTATAATAGTTACTTCTAGACTGTGCTACAGAACATTTTCCTCTAGTATCATCCTATGTGAAGAACTCGATCAAAATATTTTGTGGATGTGAGTAGGAAACTGTCAAGGTTTCTATGATACCAAACCCATGCTCGATAGAATGGGTGGTGGGATGGGGCCTGTGCTGACAACTACTTTGCCAAACCAGCGCGCCATTAGATTACAAGGAATTTCAAGATTGGGAGTGTTCCATAAAAGATAGGATGTAATAATTTTACTACAGCACCAATGGTGCTTTGGAGTGTAAGCTTATTTGCTTATTTTCATTGCATTCCCAGACAGCTATATTTAAAAAATGTCGATAGTCCTTAATCTTCAACGAGTTTTTAAACAATGACCTAAACGTACCAAAATTTAGTACAACCTAGTTGCCCCAGTTTTCTGAAGGATCATTGCAAGTTTTGAGGAATGTCCTCCACTTCAATTGAAAGGTCTAATTTTTGACACTGCTCAAGTCCCTACAAATACCGCTTTTCTGTGATCATCATAAAACTACATGTTAAGCGCATTCTGACAACTTCATCAAGAAGTCACTTACACAATGAATTCATATCCTTATATGACTTTGCCCTCAAATTCCCTGACACCTCAAATGAGCCACTCCTCAAAGATCATTCAGAGCATCGTAGGTTAATAACCATCTCCTTAATCAGCCAGAAACAGACTTTCATCACTTTTCTACATTGAACTTAAAATGCTGGTGCCCCACCGATCAGGGTCCGATTTTCATGTTTTCTCTCTCTCACGTTGAAGCATATCAATGCCAGATATCTATACTAGTATGACGACGTTACATAATTACTTAACTACATTTACTAATTTTATGAATGCTTGTACCGTTCAATTGGTTCGCATCCGGTTGGAATGTATGAAACTCCGCCCATTCTCCCTCTAAGCACAACCCTAACTAAGCCTCAAACATGTCCAAGAAACATAAAAAATACACCATTTTACGCCCCGATCCTCATTAACTACATTTTATCTAATCAATTGTTCTAGACTCAGGTTAATCCAATGTCATCGTATCTCTTCTGATGAAGGAATTACAGCACGATTCGAGTGACGAAGGATCTTCAACTGGCATCGGTCATGAAAACGTAAGTACCTGATTTGTATTTTCTCTTCATTGAGATCTACATCCATTTGCAAGTTCAGAGTAGCCAAATATGCCGTTCAGCTACGTACCTCCTACCTACCTACCTATCCACCCTTTGGAATTGCTGCTTCTCCTTGAGTCTTCGTTGCACATTACTAAAACTTGGAGCGGATGATCATCAGGTGGCGGATTAGGCTTATTTAAAAATGTGAGGCAGAAGGTCATCTAAGGGTCATTTAAGAAGTGCCTCTTTTTCACAGACATAGCTGAATATTCACCAAGATGCTCAGGGTGGGGAGTGAGTCATATGCCCGAGAGATTTACAGGTATCCAGATATTATACAAATATTGACTGCTATGAGGGGCATGGTTGAAACTATAGGCCCAAGGTGATCTCGAAACCATACTATGCCCCGAGGCCGGCGTAAGCCGAGGGGCATAGTATGGTTTCGAGATCACCGAGGGCCTATAGTTTCAACCATGCTCCGAATAAAAAGCAGTCAATATTTGTTTTATATACCGAATAGAGGTTGTGCCTGTTTTAATCGATTGGCTAGGAACAAAAGAATCGAACAGGTGTCCTATACCGTAATGCAGTCCATTCAATTTAATGTTGCGTGCAACCTTGGGAATAATCATGTTTTTGTATACCATAACATGGTGCAATATAACAGCGGTTTCTGATTTGATCCTGTTGAACAAAGTTCAGCATTACGGTTGATGACGACACAGGCACAACCTCTATATATAGATTTTGGTCATCTGATTGGTTAAGAGAACATTCTAAGCCAGGATGCTAACACAGCCTGGCCTATATCTAGGCCATGTCATGCATGAAAAAAAAAAAAAAAAAAAATTGAGTCTTCGTTGCACATTACTAAAACTTGGAGCGGATGATCATCAGGTGGCGGATTAGGCTTATTTAAAAATGTGAGGCAGAAGGTCATCTAAGGGTCATTTAAGAAGTGCCTCTTTTTCACAGACATAGCTGAATATTCACCAAGATGCTCAGGGTGGGGAGTGAGTCATATGCCCGAGAGATTTACAGGTATCCAGATATTATACAAATATTGACTGCTATGAGGGGCATGGTTGAAACTATAGGCCCAAGGTAATCTCGAAACCATACTATGCCCCGAGGCCGGCGTAAGCCGAGGGGCATAGTATGGTTTCGAGATCAACGAGGGCCTATAGTTTCAACCATGCTCCGAATAAAAAGCAGTCAATATTTGTTTTATATACCGAATATATAGATGTTGGTCATCTGATTGGTTAAGAGAACATTCTAAGCCAGGATGCTAACACAGCCTGGCCTATATCTAGGCCATGTCATGCATGCATGGTTTAACAATTTTGTGCAACTTAGGGTCCAAAACTTGTGAAGAATTAGCAATCAACCTTTCTTGTGTCGAGGAAGTGATGTTGGAGTCCAAAACGGATCGCCGTAATCGACTTCTTGACATTTTTTTTGTCGGCAAGATGCGTGCAATTTTCCTTGCAGCTCCGAATTCAGCAACTTTTACACGGCCTGCAGATGGCCGTCATTGTGTCAAATTATAATCCTCGAATTTCACGGTGTATTTTACCTGCCGTTTGGTATTAGCCCTATGTGCTGCATCTCTGATTCCTTTCAGATCTTCATCTACAACCTCAAAGCATGAATAGGCCTACTGATGCTGCGATTCAGCCATTCTCTTGCTCTTGTTTGTATCAGACTTTACATTACACCACAGACTCCCCACATACGAGTAAACAAAATACGGTCTGCTTATATTCATCTCTTACACCAGCTTCAATATGTACACTCATAATACGGATGAATAGTTCGTACGACAGTCTTTTACGCTGGGAAGAGGTGTCCCGGGCACAGTTTATGAACTATGCCCGCTCTTTCCAGGGCATAGTTCATTTTTTGGGTTCAATTCTGAAAGGGGGGCTCGTTGAATTTATGCCTCCACTTTTAACCAATCAGATGACAGGGATCTATATATGAGGGGCACATGTGCTCCAGTGGCTTGAACTGCCGACTCATGATCCAAAGGTTTGGGTTCGAAGGCCCCCGCCTGTGGCCAATGTGTTAGTGCACTTGGCAAGGCACTTTACTTCCCTTGCCTTCGTCGACCACGCGCTATTCGCGGTAGTGTTATGGGGGATATTACAAGCTAAGTGCTTGATAGGCATGTGCGCTTGGCCGGCTGCCGCCTAGGTGAAGCGAATGATGTTGACGATTTCCTGAAGGCAGTCGTAATAAATAATAGGCAACAGCGCTTTGTACCTGGGAAAAAGGCGCTAATAAATGTCACGCGTATTATTATTATATAATTGATTAATATTTGGAATTCGTATATTAAACTATTGCACCTTTGGATTAGAAAACATGTATATTTATTCTGGTATGTAACACTGCTTTGGTGTCTTTTACACCACGTCGGTGTGTTCATTATTTTTAACACTGCCAGTGGAAATCTTGACAATATTGGTGTAATTTAACACCTCATGGGAATCAATACGGGACAGCACCCTCTGGTGTTAATTAACACCAAACTTTGGTGTTAACATATAATTTGTAATGTTTGGCATTTTCGTAGAAATTGATGTTATTGTTTGCTTATTACCTCGAACATTCATAGGCAGATCACCAAAATGAATAATTAAAATGTGCAGCAACACCGAGTGGTGCTAAATCCTAAAGTTCAACCCAAGAAACTAACACCGACAAGCTGACACCGACTTGTGTTAACATTTTGACACCCCAGTTTTGACGTGACATACTATAAGGACCCCGATATACAAACAAATCGGGCTATTTCATCCCCAATTCATACGGTACTAGAATATGATTAAACCTTTACCCATTTTTTAAAAATATTGAAAAACAATACATGTCACATTATTCGGGGACAAGCCACAAATTAGGGGATACTTGCTTCATTATCAATCATATAAGCTTCCAAGATATAAAAAAGTGGGTGGTACATTTAACCTTGCTCTAGAAAGCAGTTGTGTTTGTATAACCACTATGATTGTGAATGTGATGAGAATTTGACGCTTGCTTCGGATCTATACATTTTAGCTCAGGCTACCACATGGGGTGTGTGGTGTTAGTTAAGAGCAAAGACTTTTAAGGGGCCATTGAGGCCATAAGAAGGCAAAGAGATCTTTTAAGGGGCCAGTGAGGCCATTGTTGTTTTTTAATTGCTGCTTCTTACACATGAATGATTAAGCTTTTTTAATAATTATAATATTCCAGGCAAACTTTTAGTGACAAGGGTTTTGGAGTTACTGTAGTCAGAGCTACAAATGCCTATTCTTGTGACACGATTTGTTAAAGATAATTGATCTCACAATGAAGCACCTAACCGGCGAATTTTCATTGTTTATTTTCATCTATCAATTGTCTGCCCCATGGTAATTTAAGAGATGTAATCGTAGTTCTTATGATGCGGAATTACCGCATGAGCAGTGAGGAAGGATTCTTCAACTGGATCGACTGGCAAAACGTAAGTACCAGATTTGTATTTTCATTGCGATCTAACCTATTGGCGATGTTGCGGCTCCCGTCGTACGGAACTCATTGCCAATAGACCCGTTAACATTCTATGTCACTTTTGTTGCCTGCGAATCCCTGCCGTGAATCGTTATGGCCCGTAGTATCGTAGTATTAAAAACTAGAACAGATTACAATTTGCCAGTATTGTAACAGTCGGCCGAACCTATTTCGATGATACCCATGTGTGTCACTAACATGTTTACAAAATTTGCATGTTAAACGGGTCTATAGGCTTCTTTTAAGTTAGCGCTGCGCCTCAAAAGAAAGCCTATTGTATGAGAACCGTACGACGGGAGCCGCCGCAACCATCGCATAGTAGGAAGTTCAGTGTAGGTAAATTTACCGTAGAAAGTGACCGTCGATTCGCTACCTGACCTACATTGCCTGTCAATTATCCGAAGGTTCGTTTATCGACGGGAGCGCATTTCGAAGCTTCGTTATCCAAAAATGCTTATTCAGAAGGTTCGTTTATCCGAAGGTTAATTTTTTCGAAATCATCCAATTGACCGTAACTCATTAAGCATTTGCTATTCAATTTCAATTTTGAAAATTAAATAAGATTCGTTTAGCTTTTCAATTTTGAGATCAACGAAACCATATTTTTTAGGATTCCAACGATCCTTCGGATATTAAACGAACCTTCGGAAGAAAAAACATTCGGATAAACGAACGTTAATAATTTTTCGGAAATACAGAAACAAAAAGGTTCGGATTAACGAACCTTCGAATAACGCCCTACGTAGGTATAAAAAAATTCGTGTGCGATTAACGAACCTTAGATAAACAAACCTTCGGAATGAAAGCACACATTCTCCTTGGGGTTATATGCAGAGCTTATAAGATTGGAAGAGACGTAGGCACAATGAAAATGGGAGGTGCGGGGATGTGTGGCATAATGACCCCTTTTTCAAATCCTGTCACAAGTGAACTTTTTTCTATCACGATTGAAAATTTTTACAAGTCATTTGCTTCGATGTAAATCTTCTCCACAGCAGAAAGAAACTATATGGGCCACCACCAACCAGAGTGAAAACCAGTCTAAACCTAGTTCAGTAATAGTGTGTATGGGATAAGGACTTTATTAGAGAATAGAGGTATTGCTTTTGAGGACACCGGTACAAACCGCCGGTGTCGCCGTTTCAATTCGTCGTAAAAGGGTACCGGTCCCAAAAGCATACCTTTATTCTAATTCTTACACAGACTTTAAAAACATTTAAATTAATTAATTACTTCCTAATTGTGGTAGTTTTGTATTATTTTAAAATACAACAAGAAGACTGCCACCACCCAGGACCAACAATGAACAAACCCGTGAACGCACGTCATACGCAACGTTGGGAGGGCAGCGCGAATGTACTAGCTAAACGGGTATGACGCGAGCGCTTAAACCTAAAAATAAAGTTGCACTAACGCAGCTGGGTACTACCTGGGTTCCATTGTCGATTCTTAAACAGCTGTGAAAATGTAAGGCAATTTCAGTGGTTACTTTTAGTAATGATCTCACAATGAAAGCACCTAACCGGGAAGTTCATGGTTTATTTTCATCTATCCAATTGTCTAGCCCCAAGGTAATTTAGATGTCATCGTTATTTCTTTGGCTGATGAGGGAAATTACAGCATGAGTAAGTGATGAAGGATCTTCAAACTGGCATCGACCATGTGAAACGTAAGTACCCGCTTGTAGTTTTCTTTTCATTGCCGCATCTAACCTATTGGCGATGTTGCGGCTCCCGTCGGACGGTACTCATTGCATTAGACCAGTTAACTCCTACGTCACTTCTTTGTTGCCTGCGAATCCATGCCGGCGAATCGTGTTATGGCCCGTTAGTATTAAAACTCTAATTATACAATTGCCCAGTGTATACCAGTCAGGCCGACCTATTTCGTTTTTGCTACTTCGCGACGCGCCCTCTGCCCTACGTTGCGTCTCGTTGCGTATGATGTTGCGTTTTCAACGGGTTGTTAGATTGTTGTCACTGGGTGGTGTGGCAGTCCTTTCTTGTTGTATTTAAGGCCGTAAGCACGCCGAATGGCGGTGTTAAAGATGACCCTGAAATGATAAAGCTGTTTAAGAATGAGAATAAAGATATGATTTGGGAACCATTATTTATTTCACGAATTGAACCCCGGCGCACCATTATTTTTTGCTTGGAAGAAATCGGCCTCCGGCCTCATTCTTCCACTTAAAAATAATGGTATCGCGCTTGGGTTCAATTAGTAGGAAGAGAGGGCCAGGTTCCCAAAATATACCTTTATTCTCTAAATTGAACCCCGGCATCAGCCAAATGAAACTGCTTACATTTTCACAGCTGAATTAAAAATGGCCGATTTAACATTTTTACGTTCGCTCGCGCCTGTCAACGTTGCGTATGTTTTTCGTTGCTTGTGTAAGAAGGCCGAGTCTTCCACGCAAAAATAATGGTGTCGCCGGTATCAAATTTCGTCGTATCAGTTCCAATATCCGACCTTTATTCTCATTCTTAAACAGCTTATAATTTAAGGTTATCTACCCAATTTCGCGCTACTTTATGGCTAAATACAAACATACAACAAGAAGGGAGCCACCACCCAGAGGACAAATAATGGAAAAACCTGTTGAACGCAACGATCACACGCAACGAGACCGCAACGTTAGCAGGCGCGAGCGAACGTAGCAAAACGCGGTATGACGCGAGCGCTCAACCTCCAAATAACATCAATACGAAGCGCGTACTACCTGGGTTCAATTGTCGATATTGAACCCGGGCATAGTCAATGAACTTACGTAAATTTGCAACTGTTTAAGAATTAGAGAATAAAGTATGATTTTTTGGGAACGGTGTAAAGAAATTGAGGTCTCCCCCATGATGGGTGTCTAGCTACCATAGCAACATGTAAAAACCGTGACCTTGTATACGAGGACCATGGGTACAGTGCTGAAACGAACGATGCATACAGCACTCCATGGAGAAAAACAAATAGGTAGGACAGCGGGTGGGTAGGACACTCAGTCACGCGGACACGGTATGTGTATTTACACGGGTCGGTACTCTCTTACAGACGAATTGAACCAAGGCGATACCATTATTTTAAGTGGAAGAACGAGGCCGGAGGTGTTAGCGCACGTGTGGCGGTTGCAGTTGTTTTGCAGTAGTATTTGGCCTTATCCGGTTACTGGTAAGACTGTTAGCATGATCAGAGGATGATCAAGGAATATGAAAAAAATAGTGTTATTTATTTCGCTCTGTGCTCTTTCTTTTTTCACAGTTTATGATTGATGGCATCGAAAGTGTATTTATTTAAAATGCAAAATTAATTAGGTGCGTGCTAGTTTTCTAAAGACTAAAGTCTGATTTTTGACGGTGTGGATTCGAGCCCCGCGCGGCAAACGTTTCTGCCCTGCTGAAGTAAGACTAAGCCTCTAATCCTCTCCGCCCAGGTGTTAAATGGGTACCGGTGTAGAAGTAATTATAAGTCCCGGCCCGAAGTCATAGTTCGGGAACAAATGCGTGAACAATAGGGCAATCGATTCAGTTTGACTTTCACGTAAACATTAGTTTCACGCCTAATTCCGTTATCGTCTATGGAGCCCCGTACGTCATACTGTGGCTCCCGCCCGGACTATCTCTGCTTTCACACCGAGTCCAAAAATCATAACTTTATTCTATAATTCTTAAACGCTGTGAAAATGTAAGCAATTTCAGGGCTGATGGCCGGGGATCGATTCGACAATTGAATCCAGGAGATTACCAACATGTACGCACAGAGAGAAGCACTGTTCGCGATTCGATTGCTGCGCAAATTCACACGGCAAACCCAGATTTCCGGCAGAAAAAACGCCGGAACTACTTTTTGAATAGGTCGGATTGCCCCCTCAAGTTCATTCGAAGGGGGGGGGACAGTACAATTGGTCTGCCTATTGGAAAACAACGTCCTTTAAATGCGCTCTCTTGATACCGTCATATCTTTGCCCCGCCTCCACCTAGGCAATGAAATTTGCAGGAGGGAATTTTGAATCCTGCTTTTAAAATATCTTCTTTGGAACTACATCCAACAAGTTAGTTTTTTGGCAAATTGAAGCTTCGATATTTAACGTATACTCTGTAGTGTGTTGGTTTTACGAAGCTTGCCTGTTCGAATTACGCCATGTGCGTGCACTGTTAGCTACTCTTTTGTTTTGTTTGTTTTTAATGTTTAAAAAAAAAAAAAAAAAAAAAAAAAAAAAAAAAAATCTTCAGAGATTTTGTAAAGTTTACCCATATTTTCAAAGCCAAATTAGCATACGGGAAGGGAAAAATATCTCTGTCAATTGCAAGAACACGGTCGAAGAGCCTGAACGAAATAAGCTCTCGCCTGTTCACAAGAGACCATTGTAACATGAAAGCCATCCTTTGTAGCCATTGTACTACAGACTTATTGCTTGTCATAGCCAAGGGGGTGAAACGCATTCAAAAAAACCAGGTCGTCCGTGCTGGGCGCTGACATTTTGAATATTGCACGGACTCATTATCAGTTGGGTGCTTGTATACAACATAATGTCTTTCGAGACAAACAATCGGCCAAAATATCAGTTGTTGGATGTGGGGTGTTATGGGGTGGTTAAATTTGTCCTACCATGGCCACACAACGATGAAATGGGACACATCAGTGTCTTGATTTAAATAAACCGCTCAAATGGAATACATCTTTCACCTAAGCGCGCATTCATTTGAGAAAAAAGAGTATCTGAGCACCAATGATACAGGTAACTATTATTACACCTGGCCAACTCTAACACATAAATTAATTTGTATCACTACCGATTAGTGGATATTCAAAAGCCGGCATTCTTCCACATACTGTGGGAGAAGCGGAGGCAGCCATTGCTTTCTATTGTTGGTACTCTATGTTTTCTTTGTGGTCGGCAAAACATGCGAGACGGTGAATTTCTAAAGATACGTAACGTTTTGCCTTCTATCTATATAGAACCTCTTTGGTCATAGCACAGTGAGTCAGAGTGTCTTTTGACTTATGTAATAAGCTATGCTCTGACCAAGCAATAGTCCAGAGTATAATGGTCCGTCCAAGACCTGGTCAGAGTTTTTCACTTGTGCATTCTTAGCCTATTATGATGTGCTTTGTACGGCGAAGAGTGGATCCTTAATTGCAAATATTACTGTTGTACTTAGGACCAGCCTATATAAAACTGGGGATTAACCGGTTCACGCACACTCTTCAATTAAAAACACAAAACCTTAAAAAGTAATGTCTACTCGGATTGGATGAGTAAGATGAGTTCGACATATCTTTACTTAAACACCCCTTAGTTTGTTATAGGAGCATTTCGTGATCTAATGCCTCAGCCTCGACTACCTAAAGCAGTTTATCATCTGATCATTGGGCCTAGTATTGTATGCGGGTAAATCAGGTGGGAGAGATTCGCTCACCTCTGCAAGAAATTCGCAATTTGGTCTTGCTTACTTATTTTGATCTGTATAAGCCACTCCGCCCTAGCCCCTCCCCGATTTTCAGAGTTCTGGGACACGACGCCTTTGAAACTCGGCATATTTTGGTCAACACATAAGATCCCGTATGCACAAAAAGTTAGACCAAGGTTTCAAGTTAGAACCGGGTCTAAGTCAAAACTATTTTGTTCAAACTTGAGACGTTATTTACATTTTTTTAAATTACTAGCATTTTCAAGATTAAAATGGCCAGTTTTCAAAATACATACAAAAATATGCATTTCAACCGCTAAGGAAAATGTCTTTTCTGGTGGGACTAAAATAGAACCTTCGACCATGTCTATAACTTTTAGACCTGGTCTAAACCCTTTTTGTGCATACGGATCATAGGATTGTAATAATCCATCTCTAACCTTAGGCAAATATCGTACATATTAGTACGTTAGTCAGTAGCCGAAGTTTCTATTAATATTTAGTATGTTTTCAAAACCTACATGTATTACGTAATCCTTCATTAATTTGAAACGTTCAAAACGAATACGAATTCGGAAACGGCACACTTTCTGACAGTGACGAAGAAAGTTCAGACGGTTTGGAACAGGTAACATTCATTGCGTTATAAAATACAGTTTTTCAAAGCCCATATATATACTATCAAGTTAATATATTTTCTATACTTTCAAGTTAACAAAAACTTTAAAGACACTATCAGTGATTTATGTCAAAAGAGTCAAAATATTGAATTGGCAGGAATAGCTTGAAAGTGAAGGAAAGGCCTGTAACAATTCGCATACGTTTAAATTTACCTTTTTTTTCTCCAACTGAAGAATTGACAGAAAGGAAGAAAACGTCAAGTGTTCAAAGATTCTCCATTCACTTACTTGTTGTGTAATTGTCCGTTCGGACACTAAAACTAAAATATCCGATTTTGTCCCTTAATTAAGGTTTGCTTCTGGTCCTACATCAATCATTTGTAGGGGAGTTAGGACACCTATATTGGTTATAGACATACACAAATCTGAATTTTCTTTGATGATTTTTTTCGATCTTCTGATTTATCAAATCACTGATAGTGTCTTTAAATTTTCCTAGGTTTTTTGTTATTAATTTACCAATAGCAAGTTGTCAGTGGACGAAATCGGGGTGATACCATTTTCATTCAAACAATTATTATTTTTATTACGTTCCGACCACGTTTGTGTGAAGATATTGGCATTCCTTCGGTTTCCTCGTTGCTAAGTTACTAACCTGCAAAAATTTTCCCAAGATTTCAATCGCCGCTCTACTGAGTAATACTTGTTTACATTGATTTTATCAACGATCAACGATTGATTCATATCTTTCATCTGGCTGCCATATGCGTCAACCCACTGCTGTGTTTACAGAGATCAAACAAACGATTCAATTTTTTTAAAGAAATACTCTGATCATGTGAGGTCAGATTCCTAACTTGCCTGTTACAACCTTTTTTTTCCATATTCCAGGTACTGGTCACCTCTCGTCACAACCCCGGAAAACCTGGTTTAACCGTGATTGCGGTGAGTCAGATTATACCTTGATACACAATACGACTGTCACATAAGATTTAAAAATTAATATAGTCGGAGAGATATGGTCCAAGTTATGGCCTGACCGTTAAATTAAAGAATCTATACAATTTTTTTTTGCTGAAAGGATAAATCGGTGTGTTAATTAGAATCTGCTGGGTGCCACCTTGGCAAACCACTTGGTCTTTTTGATCAAATCCAAGATGGGCGGTCGCCATAAATGAAAATTAATCTATTCACCCTATATTATCAAACTATGGAGTTAATATACTACTATAGGACCCATGAACAAGTACAATGCACTTGTACGCATTGAGTCCTACTTCCATTCAAAATGGAAGCCAAATATATTAATTTTTAAAAATATGCCCTATAACATCAAATACCCTGCGATAAAAATAACATGAAGTACTTATATTATGTTGTTTGACACATAAATTTGTTTCTGATACCTGTAAAGTTGTAACATGACTCCAGTCAATATGGCAGTCAAAAACGTGAATATCTTCAAAAAATACTTGACGACAGAATATCCAAATTCCTCAAGTATCAATTATTGTGTCAATGAAACAATTTAGAAAATGTACCTTGATCATACCCAGTGATACCAGGTAATCCCGATAAATAAAAATGGGTCAAATTATAAATTGAGTGCAATTTATGAAAAAATGTAATTCGATGTATTTTGACAACTTGTTGCGCCATATTAGTTTTATTTTCGATTTTGGCGCATTTAAAAAACAAATGAAGTAGGTTGAACATTGGTTAGGATCAAAGGTACATTTCTAATGTCATTGGAACATTGATTCGCTTTGAAGGCCGTAATACTTACAAATATGTGTCAAGTATTTTCTGAGATGTTCACGTTTTTGGCTGCCTATTGATGCCGTCATGTTACAACTGTAAAGATCATAAATACATTTATTGTGTCTAACAACATAACCTAAGTCCTTCATGTCTATTTTTATCGCAGGTATTTGCGTTATAGGGCATATTTTAAAAATTAATACATTTGGCTTCCATTTTAATTGCAGTATGGCTCATGTTACGAGTTTCATAGTGATGTGTAACTCATAGTTTGAAAATATAGGGTTTAATAGATAATTATCATTTATGGCGACGCCATCTTGGATTTTTTTCAATGCCCAGGGTGCCCAGGTGGCAACTGCAGATTTTATTCTACACACCCTAATCTATCATTTTCAGCAAAAAAGTTGTAATATATACTCAACTGTACGGCCACAGGAAACGTTCTACTGAATAATAATTTATTATGTGCACTTTTAACATGATAGAATTACTAAGTAAAGCATGGTTTTACAACAGTAAATTGTCTGGAAACGAAAAATTTAAATTCAAATAAACTTTAACTTTGACCACTTCTTAAAAAGGAACAATACCGAGTGATTCGCCTTAACTTGTATCTCTTTTCTTAATCCTCAATAAAAAACAACGAAAATGACATGGATGAGAATGAAGAAACTCCACTGAGCCAGAATTCAATGTATGATACAAAGGCAAGATAAGGAAATTATCGAGTAAGAAAAATATATTATCTATATAAATGCGGCATTACGCCAGGCAAACCCCAAGATGCTATAATCTAAGAGTCATAACTACCAATTCAATTGAGTTTTTTTTTTTTTCTTTTTGTAATAGTTTATTGGGACATTAACCAATCAGCATTTCACCATTCATGTCTACAAAATGAAATATTCAATGAATAATGAGTAAAATTATGTTACTCAACAGTTGGACAAACATGTGCTCAAAATCAGTTGAGTCAAGACATGTTACTCAACGGTTGAACAAGGAATCTACTCAAATACAGTATAAAACTAATTACTCCTTGTGGGTTGAGTACAGTTTTATCACCCTTGTGAGTAAAAAATTGTCACAGCTCAACTGTTGAGTAAAAGCGGAGTTAAAAAAAAATTTTTTTTTACTCACCAATGTTGAGGCAAATATTGACTTTTTACTGAGTAAAATGTTTACTACAGGAAGAGTAAAACTGCTACTCAACCGTTGTTGAGTCAAGTTTACTGAACAAAAGAGCTGTGACTTTTAACTACATAAGGAGTAAAATTACTCAGGTTGAGTAAAATTTTTTTTAGAGTGTTACGCCCAGATTTCGACAAGGTAAATGAATAAATGCATGTTTACGGAGATTTTCCAGTTTCTCTGTTAGTGTTTGAACATGTTTTGCATGGTATGCTGCAATGTGTGTAGCACTTGCATTATGGTCTATAAAAGCGGAAATTGAGGTCATTATTCAAGATTAAAGTGTCACAAAATCGATTTGGTGTATCGCACTAATCTCTGGATTGACAAAAGCAAATAAATAAGATGACAACAAACCACCATGAAAGGCTTGTTTTGTTTTATTATGCCAAGTAGATGACTTTTCTGATTGCCCCACTTTTTGAGACAGGAGTACACAGATATGGTTGGTGTCATACTAACTGGTGGAAGCCAGCAAAATCGCGAGATCGTGAGATAAGGAATCACAAGGTTCAAATTTCGACATTTTTTCGAAATTTACATATTTTGCTAAGTTACAATGAAACACAGTGGTTTGTTTTTTGTTGTGTTTTGTTTTTGGTGTTGTTGTTTTTATTTTTTTAAATTTTGTGATTATAGGTCCGTAGCACAAAAGAGGTTAGACCCGGTCTAAAGTTAGACCTGCGGTCTAAGTGTACTTTTGTTCCACCAGAAAAGACCTTTTCCTGTACACCGACATGAAATGTTTGTATTTATTTTGAAATTGCATTTAATCTTTCTACTTTGGTATACTGTACGAAGATAGTGTGAATAAATATCAATTTTGGACAAAACTAATTTTGACTTAGAGCAGGTCTTCACTTTAAAACCTGGTTAACTTTTTGTGTATACGACCCATTGTTTTTTTGGTTTTCAATCAAACTTTCTTTCCAATATCATCATATAAAGCTTACAAAGACACAAAAGGAAAATGATATTGAGGAGATGGTCGAACGGCCACTAATGCATATGTGATCATCCCCTAAACCTAAGTTTCATACAAACCAAACAAAGACACACATTATCACAGTCATACACAATACAAAACAAGAAATGCCCCAATAAAACTCATTCATATTCAGCTATAAGTAGAGATTTGAAAATGATCTATACATTGTAGTTTTTACACGTATTGGTATTATTGTCCAATGAATTTCATAATTTTGGATCCAGAATTTCTCACAGCGCGATCGGAAAACAATTTTTTCTTTTATAAAAGACTATAGTTGTGGGCATTTCTTGTTGTATTATGTTTTGGGACTGTTTTACAAAGTAATTCTCAAAAGGCTTTGGTAATGGCTGATAGTTTTCACTGCAAGTCCAGAATGTGTATCAAATACGTTCAACAAATGAATTGTTGAAATAATGGCCAGTATGGGCCATCTATAATGACTATTTGAAATCGCCCTTACAGCTCAATTTTGCAACTTAATATGTTTCTAAATAGTTTTTATTAGAACTCCCCATATTAAGATACCCTAATTATGTAAGGTAACCTAGCGTACACTATAAAGAGTATAATTTTTTAACTTATTTTATTTTGTTGCAGCAACATTCTCCATTTCAAATTAAAACATGTTACACATAATAATAAATATGTAAAACTGCGGCATCTATCTACATGCATGCTACAAATCATACCTATAAATATATCCACACATACAAGTTTGTATACATGTATACCCATATAACAAATAGTTTTCTTTATGTGACCAGACAAAGGTTGAATGAAAAATACACTACTGGTTGTTCAATAAGTGAGGAGTACACTGGTTATAATAATACACAAAAAAGGTGGCACACGGCTTCCTTAGTAAACATGTATAAAATTATAATTTCTGTCAAATATTGTGTGATATGCTCATCCACCCATCGGGGGTTTTACCACAGCAGCCACCAAGCCAAGAAATACACCGGTCCCCGGACCGCATACGTCGCCTTCCATTGCGATTCCAAATAGGAAGACCTCATGGCCAACGACCTTGACTTTTGCCTTAGAACTCAAAACATGACATTTGCATGTGGTCTCCAAGACCAGGTGTGGTTCCAATTGAACTTCCCTTTACAGTTAAGGGCAATTTTACATTCTCAACCAGAATTACACTCAAAATGACCCTCACTTACCCTCAGAATTAACATTCGTTAGGAAAAAATTTCATTTGAACCGAAACATTCTGAACAACCCAACCACAACTTGGACCTTAGCCCTTGATGTATGACCCCAACCTCATCAAACGAGGGATCCCACACTGCTCAATGATTCAAATTTGTCACAACCCATCAAGAATGCAGACATCATAGGCAATTGATTACCCTCCTCCCCTACAACAGACATCCAATAACAAACAAACATCAAACAAGTAATCACTAATATATGTATCCTTCCTGCCTTTAAGGCCAGGCACATAAAGGCAGCCCAGCACATTATGGAAGCAGTAATGGCTGACAGTGATATAAAAGCATAATTAAAGACACCTTTTTCATCCCCAATGAAGCAATCCCAAAAAAGTAAATTAAAAGTTAATGCTATCCACTTTTATTTCAAACCATCAATGCTGCTTTGAGTACGTAGCAATGCATCTATCAATGATGAACTGTTTCCTCAGTTTGTTTTTTAAAAACAGGAACATTTGGATTACGTTATACATCTCGCCCTCGTAGATATACTTTTGGCATGGAAAACTACGAAATTAAAATTATATCCAACTGAGTCTATATACTAATGATGTAATCAAAGGTGTTAGAGTATTTTATATACTAGGCGGTCACCTGGTTCTGAATCATTTTAATTTTTTTAAAGCACTTACTTGTTTGAAACCCGTTTTTAGCGATTACTCGGCTTGTGGGGGCGCGTATCCACTAACAAAATCGAAACTTGCTTCTGGCCCGGCCCAAACTACACCACCCAACCAATTTTTCGTGACCGTACGACCCCGGGCCTCCAAGATAATAGGGCGAACAGCACACCATTTCGCTCCCATAGAATCTGTATGCTGGGACACAGCGCCACCAATTCCGTTTCCGCATCGCTAATTGGCCGGCTTTTCTTAGACATGCGCTATGGGACTCCCTAGCAGCCAAACCCTGTGTTAAAGGCTCTGCGATTGGCTTGAACACGGAATGAAAACAAACGGTTTCGCGGTACCTTGGATATCGCGAAAAGACGAATCAGGTGGTCGCCTGATGTTAGAAATGGTTCCTGACAAATAAGACCAATTAGCTCACTAATTTTTGTAAGCATGGTTGTGGCATGGGGGGTGGGGGGGGGGGGGACTTGACAGCAGCAATGGAATTAGCAGCTAAGTAAGGTAAGAATTTTTCCCGATTTTCACGTTTTTCGCCTTTTTCCAAATATAAACCTATATTATAAACTAGTCAGACTAACTAGAAAATTTAGTAGGGATATTTTGGTACGTAAATCGTTACGATAGGCAAGTATTTTGGCGCAATATCCGTGTACAAAAAAATCCAAATCAACCGCTATTTGACCGGGTCAATGATGTTAAGAAGTGTTGTGAACGGTCAGCCACTGGTGGTAGACGTTTCATTAATAGAAGTCCCATTGATGCAAATGAGGATTACAAGTGATTCCGCCATGCGCTGTTATGGCGTTGTGCAGTAGCGCTTGACGGAAATGAAATAGCAATACTCATTTGCATCAATGGGTACCTCTATATGAAACGTCTACCGGCCACTGGGGCTGTTACGTCGAAAACTAGTTGAACTCCCTGCGCAGTGAAGATTTGCAAGGTCGCGTGGCTCAAATTATTCCGACCGTAATTTAACAATGGGCGGCGGTGTGCCAAGACGACACGTAAAATGTGTGCAGCACAGACAGACAAACACCACATCGTGACAGGTAGACGTGGAGTGGTGTATTATAATATAGATAAATTTAATATTAAAAGCATCGGATAGAAACGTACAATGTAGTGCATTGGTTATACGAAGTTTGGCCTGTGCGAATCGCAGGTACGCGCACTGGTAGCTGCGCTTGTTGTTGTTGGTGCTGATTGTTCCCGGCTCCCTTTGGCCCCTTATTGTTTGTTAACGTTTATGTGCGCCGGTCGGTCTGCCGAAAAATTAAAAAATTTTGCGAGAATTTTAAAAGTTTACTCATAATTTTAGAGACCAAGTTAGAATAGAATGAAAAATTGGCCCTATCAATTGCCAGAACACGGTCGAAGGGACGAACAAAATAACATACTACCTCACCTGTTCACAAGACTATGGTAACATGAAAGCCATCTTTGCATGTAATTATAAGTCGATCTAGTAGCTTGTGTCCAGTCAGCAAAAACGTAGACCTGAGTTATTTTAATTGCCCGCATTCTGCGTAATGGTCTCTTATCTCGTATCGCCTAATTTGCATAATGACAGCTCGTCGACACAATAATGCCTCTGCAAGGTCGGAGTGCGCGCATGCTTAATTAGTGATGTGCCTCATGTTCAATAAACAGGTGTTTCACTAGACTCTAGACGGCTCGACAGGTAGTCGAGGTCAGGAAACAAACCATGCTCAATCGAAACTGCTATAGGTATTGTCTTCTGTTTGGGAAAATTCAACATACATTTCAAAGTTGATGTCAAACCATAAAATAACTGACAAGAAGTCTTGGGAAAAATAAAGCCATCACTGTCGACCGACATTATTTATCTCTTTTCACTGTTAGATGGCATTCTGTAATGGCATTCTGTATCTTTGAGGGCACATGTTGGTGAGTGGATCAGCGCTCGCCTCATAAGCATAAGGTGTGGGTTCGAGCCCCGCTGTCGCCAATGTGTTGTGCACTGGGCAAGGCACTTTACCTCGATTGCCTCTCTCCATCCAGGAGTATAAATGAAGTACCAGCATATGCTGGGAATGCAAAACAGACTCGCTCTGCGGGAGGAGTGGCGTCTGAGGGAGTCTGGCCCAAACGCCAATGACAGAGAGATTGGCACTCCGCCTGCGGACGCACCATTTTTTTTTTGTATCTTCAAATTAATAATGCAAAACGACGTCGTATTCAATAACATTACACAAAATTTTGGTTGCTTCGACCCAATTAAGTGTTATCTCCCTCCCCCCGCGTTTTTCCGGACGTTTTTTCCGATATCAAAGTTGTTAGTAATAGGGAGAGGACCGGAGAAAATAATAGGAATAAGCCCTTTCGTAATTCTTACTACGCATGTCGAACTTTTTGGCTAGTAGAGTACGGACCCACTTCCGGTGCGCGGCGATCCCTGTGACAACTTGAATTACGTCCCCTTCATGGTTGGAGGATTGTATGTAAATGGCACAGCGCTATGTCACTGTGCTGGTGAAAGAACACTTGCAAGATTGTACTGGGAATTCTAGAAATGCCGGCGGGGCGGCCCCCGGCGATATGGTTTAGAGTTGGCATTTAATTTTTCAAATTCGAGTTATTCGCTATAAAATTCGCTGCTATGACCTTTGCCCAATTGCACTTTCCGATACGCATCCCGAACCGGAAGTTCATTTCACAGGTATGTGTCCTGATCTGCTTCCAGGTAGCCCACTCCTGACCAAGGAATCCTTAGATCGGCCGATTCTGGTTCTCAATATGTTGAGACATTTTCTCATTCCAGGTGGAAGAGCTCACCACGTTCAATACAGTACGATGTTACTTGGTTGATAGCAAGTTTTGTTTCCACAAGGAGGACTTCTCTTTTTTTTTTTTTTTTAAACTCTTTAGAGACTGTTTCAGGGTTAGACTTTGCTTAAGAAACTCTCTGGATTCAAGGCGGTTAGCAGCAGATCTCTGTCCGCAATTTGGTCATTGCTACCTATTTGATCATGTATTAGCCACTCTGCCCTAGCCCGTCCCCGATTTCAGAGTTATGGGACACGCATTTGAAAACTCGGCCAATATTTTGGTCCAAACCAAGCATAGGTCCGTATGCCACAAAAAGTTAGACCAGTTTTAAAGTTAGGACCTGGTCTAAGTCAAAACTAGTTTTGGTTCAAAAATTGACAGGGGATTTACATTTTCTTATAAATGAACTAGCAATTGATAAAGATACTTAAAATGCAAATTTCAAAAAAATACCAAATATGTAATGTCAACGCTATAAGTTGGAAAAGGTCTTTTTTGGTGGGACTAAATTAGACTTAGCCAGCTGTACACCGGGTCTAACAACTTTTTGTGATTACGGACCATAGGATCTTGTTGTAATAGAATCATCTCTAACCTTAGGCAAATATCGTACATACATGTATTAGTGCATGAAGTCAGTTAGCCAAAGTCTATAGTGTGTTTCACAACCCCCAACATTATTGACCTAATTCTTCATTCATTTAGAAGAAACGAGCAAAAAGACGAATCGGAAACGCACACTATCTGACAGTGCGAAGAAAGTTCAGACGGTTTGGAACAGGTACATTTTATTGCTTTATACAGGTTCAAAGCATGGATTCCTGGATTACTTTAAAGTTATCAAAGGCTTTTAAATCTTTGTAGGTCTGTGTTGTATTAATATTTATAGCAGGGACGAAGCTGAAACAGGTATAATTTATTGACTTTGGGCTATCTATCCGAGCCATTTTTTAAAAAGATTATTAGCATTTCCTTGGTTCTTCCTCGTGGCTAGTAGATGTTGCTAACCCATTTATATAGGTTGCAAAACGCCGCTTTACTGCGTGGTACTCATTTAATTGATTTAACAACATCGTCGTTTTGCGGGGTTTTTTTTGTATTTCATCTGCCTATGATATACATGTTTACACCTGCTTAATAAAATGAAATGCTTCACTGCATGCTGGAGGTTTCCAGAGATATAAAACGAACCATGTTTTTGACAAGAAATACTTTTAGCTCGATTACAACTGCTTGTGGTAGACACCCTTTGCCAAATCCCATGGGGAAAACGGTCACCTCTCGTCACAACCGCAGAACACTGGATACTCCAAATGCGGTAAGAAAGAATATCATACCTGGAACACAATGCAACTGTAAACCATTAAGAGTTAAAATTAGAATTAAAATCTTTTTACATAGTGAATATCTAAGTAAAAGCATTGTTTCACAACAACGAAGTCGTGCCAACGATTTCAATTCACATGACTTAAATTTGACCTACAGACCGAGTGATTTCACCTTTTTTATCTATTTTTTTCTCATAACACAAATCCGCAAAAAAGTGGACTTTAAAAATAAAACTAAAATTCAAAAATCTTCAAAAATTCAATTCAATTCAAGCAAAAATGAGGAAAATTATCGTGTAAGATGTATTTATGTAAGAGTCATGACTACCATTCAATTGACTTTTTCTTTGGTTATGTGAGCTATAACTAATATGATCACGGGGCTTTGGAAGTATTTAATACCTAACAATTTATCTGAAGTTCGATATTAACGTACTCTGTAAGTGTTGGTTTTACGAAGCTTGCCTGTTCGAATTACGCCATGTGCGTGCACTGTAGCTACTCTTTTGTTTGTTGGTTTTTATGTTTATTTGCGCCGGTCGCTCTGAGAGAAAATTCAAAGATTTTTCAGAGATTTTTTTTAAAGTTTACTCATAATTTTCAGAGCCAAATTAGCCATACCGCAAAAATGTCCCTGTCAATTGCAAGAACACGGTCGCAAGAGCCCTAAACGAAATATGGCTTCTCCACTTGTTTCACAAGACCATGTAATAAAGACCATCACAAGACCCTGGTAGCATGAAAGACCATAGCACAGTGAGAGTCAGAGTGTCTTTTGATTATTTTGTAAAGATATGCTTCTGACAAGCAATAAGTCCAGAGTCTAATGGTCCGTCCAAGCATGGTCAGAGTATCTTTTGACTGGTGCACTCTTTGCCTATTTATGACGTGCATGGTGCGGGGAGAAAAAACAGTGGATCCCTCGTTTGCAAATATGAAATTTGTACTAGGACCAACCACAACCTGGGGATTTTATATTAAAGCCGGTAATGCACACTTATCTTCAGTGTTAAACACAACACCTGTATCAATAGTAAACTGGTATTTGACAGCTTGCTGGCATGGGTAGAGTTTTCAAACATATCTTTAATTAACATAGTTTTGTATTATAAGTGGCCTTTCGTGATCTATGCCGCAGAATCGACTTACCTAAAGCAGGTTTTATTATCTGATCAGTTGGCCTAAGTCTTGTAGGCGGGTCAATCAGTGGTGGGGAGATTCGCCCCCTCTGCCAAGGAAAATTCGCAATTTGTCATTGCTACCTATTTTATCAGTATTGGCACTC